>JAQFYR010000099.1:0-16534 GCA_034694985.1 Campodea silvestrii
ATATAACCGCCTTAGAGACATGTAGGCACCTTAGCAATATGTGGCCGCCGTAGATATATGTAGGCGCCTTAGAGACATGTAGGCGGCTTAGAGATAGGCAGGCGCCCAGTGGCGCAGCGAAGGGGGGGTTTTGGCCCCCGAAATTTTTTAATTACAACTATCTATTCCACGATAATAAATTAATAATACCCATTATTCCATAAAAATTCGGAATTTCGATCTAGAACACGAAAAAGTGTTTAAAGATTATGATGAAAATTTGGAAAGTGCTAATATAATTATAACGGTACTTCCAACCCCCCTCCAACCCCCAAATGCCTTCTCTCAAATTGTAACCAGTCGTATTCTTTTCAGAGGCGCTTATCTGTTTAATCCTTATATTCACTGAACACAATAGCAATTTTGCTGCTTTTCTGTTGTTATTAACTTGTCGTGTCTGTAAATAGATGATAGTGGAGACCAAAAATTTAGATGTCGAAGAGCATATTCGTCACAGGCTAAAAAAATTACGTTTTTTTTATTAATTTTTGAGGAAAAAAAACACTATTTTATCTGGATTTTTAGGAAATTTCTTTTCTCTTTTTCTGTCTTATTTTTTCTGTGACGGGGTGGGAGGTCGCCCCCTCAAATATTCGTTGTTATCATCTATATGCAATCAAAATATTCTTTGCTAACAAAAACAAAAATTATTGAAGAAATAAATGACTTATTATTGCAATATAGGCACACTATTTTTATAGTAAGCATTTATACCACTATCAGCTACAGTATACAAATATTAACTTCACGTTTTGCCCATTATTATTTATACGTGTTTTCAATGGGTCCACCTTTGAGATATCTCAACATACAAAACACTTACTGCTTCAGAATAATTAGTTTTGACAAAACTAATTATTCTGAATCAGTAAGTAGAATATTTCGTTGAAAAACATAATTTTTTTCGACCTCGCATCGCTGGGGCCACTTCAACTAGATTCTCTTCACATTACTGTGTGGCTCTTTAAAAATTCGCATTAAATATGCCCATTTTTTTTTTTTACAAAAACAACAAAATTTAGCCCTCGCTTCGCTCGGAGAGACACACGGACGTCCGCAGAAAAATATGTAAGGAGGAGGCAATATTGTATCAAAATGCGCAGAGGCAAAAAAAATGTCAGCTTATCAAAACCAAAAAAACAAGTGTAGTTTTTAAAGGATCTTTGCAAATTGAATATCAAAGATCGATGTTGAAGAAATTTAACGCCCTATCGGAGCGAGTTCGGAAGTTTTTGTGTTTTTTGGTCAAAAATTGTAGTTTTCAAAGGACTTTTGCCAAATAACTAAAAATTTTAGCACATTTTTCTGTATTTTCTTTTAATTTTTCGTATCTGTTTAGTTCCACAAAAGTCCAGGGGGGAGTGTCCACCCTTGCACCCCTCCGAACGTCCACGAACATGTATTAATGAAATTGCCAAATCTGAAATTTGATTAAACATTGCATTGAGTTGAACCGAAAAAAGATTCCTGTCACTCACTTTTCCAAAACATTGGAGAATTTTAAATAAATGGTCTGATATAATTAATTTGTATCGATGTATTAAAGCAGTAATAATAATAATAAGCTTTTCAGGTGACGAAAATTGTTTCTAGTGTGAAATGTCAATAGCACAGATTTTTCAATTCGAGCTGAGGAAATATAAAGTATTAATTCCATGGCAGTAGTTAATTTTTTTTAAATAAATTAAATATATTGGCAAGGATTTTTTTTTCATTCCGTCTGTAGTAAAATGCTCCTTACAAAATAGTGGTATGGTAACAAAATAGTGGTATCACAATAACAAAATAGTGGTATCACAATAGTTCCCTGAACAGTCGCTCTGTTCGATTTTCACTTCCTATAAAAATAACAATAACTGATCTACGGATAAAACAAACGGTACAACCAGTGAATCCAAGTTACAGGAGTAATTTCGTCGTTTGAAAACGATATGTATGAATATAATTTAATTTTTAAAAGTGATTTTCAAATATTTCCATCGTATAAAAATAATTAGTTGAAGTAAACCACAATTTAAAAAAGCCGGACTAAAGGGGGAAATCCCCCCGGACAGTCGAAAAACCAGGACATGTCCGGAAAAACCCGGACGTCTGGTCACCCTAATTCAGCAGATGCTACCACAATTGCAATATTCTGAAGATTACACAGTTAATTTTCAAAGCAAAGAAATAAAAACCTTCATCAAATCTCAGGATTTTTTTTCTTTCGAAAATGGGAAGCATATGGAAAGATAATGTCGCAAGAAACAGAAACGAGCAGATTAACAGTATATTTATGGTGGATGGCGGGAAAAAAAATATGAACTGGACGAATTTTCAGGACCGGTCAAAAGAATATGGTTGAACTTTTTTTGGGCTACACACAGTTCTTTTTTTCTATTAAACACATACTAACTCTGAATTAATTTTAGCCACTTTTGGCCAACCTTGGCAGAACAATTAGCATATTAATCAAAGCAATGTTATGAGCCTAGTACGTCCACCAATATATTTTGAAAATAATATATTTTAGTCACACAAAATTTGATTCCACCAAACTCTACAACTATGTGATCCTGAGCCTATAGAAACACAAATTCTGATTATATAAGTTGTAAACTTAAAAAAAAAACGAGGCCAATATAATCAAGCAGATGAAGCTCGCTATGCCTCATATTCAGAAAATTAGATTCATAGCACAAATAGTTATTTGGGATTTCACATTTCATTTAATTTGAAACTTTATGTCAGTGAACAGCGGACCGGTTGACTGGTGTTCGATTCCTGCATCTGGAATGATCATTGTGGACCGACCTTCACCATAACTGTTACATCATATTGTGCGCCTTTATGATTCAATGGTCATCTAATGTAGGCCGCTCTCGGTGATTCGGAACCCACGTTAAAATTGTTGGAGCTATCACCACCTTGTTGGCTGCTGTGGGCATGGTTATTAAATTACGTAATTTGTGCATAACGAATAAAAGTAACATGAACTATATTATTATTTAGAACTAAAGTTATTGAACTGTTTAATTAATAATTAATCCATTAAAAAAAATTAAAAAAAATTGTTCAGGAATAAAGGAAAACTGCAAATATATCTGAAAATAGTAATGCCTTCATAACAGGTGCATCTGGTTACCATAGCATTATTTATCACAAAGCATAGTAAAGTTCTGGTAATCAACAAATAATCTAAAAAATGTATTTTTATTCTTCTCTCTAACAAAAAGGGACATGAAAGAATTGATGATACAATAACAATATTACAATAAAACAAAATTTGTCATTTGGGAACAATGGAGTATTTGTCCACGTATGCCTATCTAATGACTTTTATTTCGACGTTCATTTCAGCATCAACAAAAGTTACAAAATGCATGCCATTATTTTTTTAAGAACGCAAGGCCTTGAATTTAATTTAAATTACAGGATATGAAAAATGTGCTGTATCATTGCTGGAATCGTCTGTCGTCTGTAATATAAAGTGATACGTTTTTAAAGTAAAACCAGTACAGTACATCATGTTTATTAAGTCAAGTAAATGAATGTCATCAATTACTTTTGTCTTCATACTTCACACATTTGTTTTGTTAATAATTAATTCATTCGTAGAAATGGACATAAAAAACATTGCTTTCAATTGTCTTACAGTTCACTAAAATACATATTACAATGGCGTAAGATTCAAGCTCTTTCTTAATTTTGCAAGTCTCAAAGGTATGCAATAAAAAATTGTAAAACACAATTTTATTATGATATAACATTTGTATTTTGATAAAGAAATGCTCACAAAATACAAGGTAATAGGATCAATCGATGACAATTCTCAAGAATAGACATTAATTTGTATATTTTCCCCAGATCGGTAACTATTGCATTTGGACATCTACAACCTTTAATTAGAAACTTTTGATCCTTTTATAAGCCTATAATATATTGTTAGCCATTTTTCAATTTAAATGAATTTTCATATGGCTCTTAAGATTGCTTAATTGACGAAAGGACTTTTTGCAAGTTTGATTAACGTACTTTTTCTCTCATATATGGACGCTCCTATGTTTTTCATATTACTTAACCGTCTAAATGATTTATTACATATTTCACAATTATGTGGTTTTTCTCCAGAATGGATAAGTAAATGTTGTTTGAGGGAATGCAATGAAGTAAACGATTGTTTACATTCATTGCAATTATATGGTTTTAAACCCACATGGGTCTTCAGATGTCTACTCAGAATACCCAACTTATTAAATGCCTTGTTGCAAGTTTCACAAATATATTGTTTCTCATTTGTGTGTGTTAACATATGACGTTTCCTTGAACTCAAGAGATTAAATCGTTTATGACATATTTCACAAGAAAACGGCTTTTCCCCGGTATGGATTCTCATATGCCGTTTTAAAGTATTTAAACTCTCCAGTTGATGAAATTCTTTATTACATTCCTTACAAGTATATTGACTTTCACCCGTATGTATTAGAATATGTTTCTTTAGATTTCTCGAGTTATTAAATGATTTGTTACAAATATTGCATTTAAAGGGTTTTTCTCCTGTGTGTATCAGGATATATGTTCTTTTAGATATTCCATTCTAGAAAACGATTTTTTGCATTTCTCACATGAATATGATTTTTCACCAGTATGAGTTTTCATGCGCCTTTTCAAATTATTTGATATATTGAATGATTTATTAGATATAATACAAGTGAACGGCTTTTGTCCTGTATGAATATTCATATGCTGCTTGAGAATCCACTTTTCAGTAAATGATTTTTGTACATACGAAAGGCCTTTCTCCAGTATGTATGCGCATGTGAATTTTAAGTGTTTTAAAATCTGAGTAAGACTTATTACAAGCATCGCAAGTAAACCTGATTTGACCTGTGTGGATTATCTTATGTTTTGACAGAGAAGCTGATGTGCCGAATAATTTATTGTAGATGTTACAATCGTGAGATTTTCCTTTTGCATGTGTTTTCACATGCAATTTAAGTTCCTGTAAAGAAGGAAATGGTTTACAACATGCATCACAAGTAGAAGCCATTTTACATTAATGAATTTTATACCTTGGCTTAACTTAGGTAACGTGGAATCAAAAATGTGTTGTTAAAATTAATGTATGATACGAGCTCTTTTTACCTACAGGAATAATTGTAGGAAATCACCTGAATGTTTTGCGTATATATTTCAAAGGTGTACGTCTTCAAACGTTTTTCATGTTCGTGTATGAAATTACGGAATATACATCAATAAAACTTCTAAACAATTTACTGCAGAATTTGGAAGACACATATTTTTCTCATTGGGGTGCTTGTCACAAGAAACTTTGGGAAAACCTACGAATATGAATTGAGACAATTACAAAATGGTCACAATTTTCTGAAATATAATTCAAGACCAATTATATACGTAACACACAAAGTTACTTTAGTTAATATATTTTAAGTTCCATTTACGTTGTTTTAAATGCTATCGGCACTTGTATCTCCATTAGGTGATATACATGTACGGAACCACTTCAAATAATTTTGATGTACAACCCTGTAAAGAAAAGAAAAATAAGAAATGTATTATTTTTATAAGAAACGTACTCTATATATTAAAATATGAATACCTGTTACTGCAAATGGTATTTATTAGAATTAAATGTATATTTCATTAAGCTGTTATTAAATAATGTAAGATATGCATATTAGTATTTGCTTCAGACGCTGAGACACTGTTATAACAATATAACTACAAAGTATGTCGTTTTATACTGTATATTTTTATCGCCAGTTCACAATCAGTTTTAAATAGTGACAAAGCGTGCATTAAATTATTATAAGGTATTGAATTGCTGTGTTTTACGCTGATTATTTTATGTAAATTTACTTAATGGAATGGTTCTCAAACTGTGGTCCGCGAACCCATGGGGTTCTGCTAGCCTGTCTCAGGGGTCCTTGAAAAAAATATATTCTGTAACACACGCATAAGATGAAATCATTATGACATCAGATGATGTCCATTATCAAAGTAATGCAAAATAGTGATATGACTGAAGAGTGAAGATGCAAGAATGATGTTTTAAGCGTTCTTCACTATAACTTATTGGATACTTTACGAGCGAGTTTACACGGAATACGAGTTAGTTTACACGGAATACGAGCGAGTTTACACGGAATACGAGTTAGTTTATATACATGCGAATTACTGATGCACATTTTGTGGACCTAGACCCTGAACTACATTCTCGCGAAGATCAATTATTAAAAATCATTGCCACGGAAATTATTTACCCCAAAACTTCTCTTCATTTTTCGTCGCAGGTTTATCGTTGTCATTTCACGGTAGTAAATCATTTACATGTATTTTTGGAACAAAGCGATGGCGAAATTTTCTTGCTTTTTTATAACAAAAATAGTAGATTTTCAGTTTTTTTTTATTTCAAGAAATGTTGGATGTTCTCCACATATTCATTCCTTTTCATGTATTTGTTATTATTCAAAAGTCAGGGGAGGGAGCAAGCATCACCTTAATCACACTGCGGACGCCCGTGATCTAGTGTAAATTAAGAAACAAATAAAAATCATGCGTATAAGGTATAACGAGCGCATTCTTTAATGATAGTCCATTTTTTACGGAGTTCGTACTGTCAAAATTTTAGTATTTTTTACCATGATTTATTCAAACAGAATTCTTCATTTTTCTGTCAGTAAAACATTAACTTTTGAAAACTTTTGTTCTGTAGCTAGTACTGCTTCAAAGTTGTGTCAAATGAAATGGAAAATGGGTGTCAAATGATATTCATATTTAGAAAAATGTGAAAGATGGAGATCATGTAACCCGAACGGAGCGAGGACGTTTTTCTTGAGTTACTACTGTTAAAAAGTCAGTTTTAGGTGCTTTCCGGCGACAAAATATGCAAGCACACTTAGAATTACTTATGTACAAGTATTTCTATCACAAAAAGTGAACAACATATCCAATACTTTTCAAAACAATTTCTGTATTCGGGTTTTCCTTGGATAATGAACGGCCTATCGCTAATTTGCAGCATATAAATTCGTTAACATGCAGAGCAGTCCAGCAGTGTTCAACAGTAATGTCACATAATATGCATACTATACATTTTTAATATACTTAGAGTCAATTTAAAGATACAAATTACACATAATCATAAGGATTCAAATTACTGTTCTTAAAATATATTTGTGGTCAATAAACAGGACATAATGCGCCAGACCCATTGCGTACTATTTCAGGTTTCGAGTTTTAAGACACTTTTCCCTTTATTATTGTGTGTCGAAAATAATTTTTTTCAAATGAATTTTGACGTATTGAATAAAGTTTTTTTGACAATCTCATAAGGCTTCGCGGGCCGCAGAAATGAGTGGCGGGCAGCGGGTTGGAGAGCCAGTTCATATTTGAAGGGTATATGTCCCGTGTCCCGAAGAAGAAAATCCGGGACTTCGAATGTACCGTTTTCTTCCCTATCCTTAAAATACTGTCAGCAAAATTTTTCAAAATCAGTTAATAGAAAATATGATTTTCCTTTTTAATTGAAAACACCTGCGAAAAAGTACCTTAAAAATTGTATTTGACCTGTGCTTGATACTATAATTTAATAATAATTTATTTAAGTTCTTTGAACATTAAATAACACATACATTTACGCGAAAAATATTATTAATGAAATATTTTTTCCGTAAGAACTGTAGTTCGCACAAGCGCATAGGATACTATTTCGTTGAATGCTTAATCACTCTGCCGTTTTTGGGATATTTGATACGAAATATAAAAAAAAGATGAGAAACGGAAACAAATCAGAGAAACAAAATTGCATATTTTCCAATGAAATCGAAAAAAAATATTCGACCTCACTTTGCTCGGGAATAATATTGTGGTATTTTATTTCACGACGAATTAGAAATAACCTTGCATGTTTTCCATCAAAATTTTAAAAAAATCGACCTCGCTCCGCTCGTGGAAATATTTCGACTAAACTTTATATCCATTCATTTCTAACATTCTGACTTCATACCTTTTTGTTCTTCTTGTCTATAACTGTTCATTGATAATATCACCACATAAAACTGTAGTTCCTTATTTGTTCCACTCTGAAATGACAAATACATGTATATACTTATCAACATACCACCGGGAATATTGTGAACAAAAAAACAAGAATGATATAGAGCAGGGGTTCTCAAACTTTTTCCTGTCGCGACCCACAATCTGACTTGAAAAATATTCGGGACCCACAGTATTATTTGCAGATATTTCAAAATTCTCAGTATCGACGTCCAAGTATGCTGTGTGTACGTCTATTACTTTTCTAGTGCTAAAAAGACATTAACTCATTAACTGTAGTGAAAATTTGGCAAAATGTTATGATAATTAAGCTTTTTTGCATTTAATATCGTGCATCAGGCGATGTGAAATGTCTTCATCATATATGCACCCCTTTCATGTCCACAATTATTATTCTCAGCAAATTTATTATCCGACTATAATTTTATTATCAGAAGAACGTCAATCCCAAGCTTGAGGTAAATAAAAGTATATAATTAATACTACGAGGATGAGTGGAGCGATGGACGAAATTTTTACATTTTTGCAATAAATTCGCAATGTAGATTTAACTTCTAAAGAATTTTCCATTTTTCCAGCACTAACTATTGTTTTATTTCGTTTTCTTTACGAATTTGTATCTGATGCAGAGATAGAAATGATTTCAATTTGAAATTATTGAATTGGTTTCATGAAGATGCATCTTACGAAAAAGTACGGATTTATAGACAATAAAAAATCATTTTAAACATTAAAAAATTTATCTGTAGATAATACGAAATTTCAGATATTCCTGCCGAAACGGATTTGCATTCTGGACCCATCTTGAACGTCTTCGCGACATACCAGTGGGTCGCGACCCATAGTTTGAGAAACGCTGATATAGAGTACCATATTATTTTATTGTGATACTGATCTTTTGTTTTCAATGCGTTAGACCAGTGTGGGAATCGATCTTTCAGAGTGAGATGTATTGAAAATAAACAATGCTGGTAAATCCATATATTGTTAATTCATATTTTCGTCATGGATAGTTGTATCGATTCATTACCATTTTATGCTAATTTAACAATTTTTATAATATACATTAATAATGTGCTACGTGTTAATTGAAAAAAAGAAAATATGTGATAAAAAATAAATTTTAAAGCATAAGATTTCGATATAAATTTCACGTATTTGTATAACTGTCATATTTTACAGTAAAAAAAAGCATTTCATATTTGGAAATCCACATATAATTAATATGAATAAGTGAATTAATATGCCCGTTCAATTATAATGATGTCGTTGTAACGAGAATCACTCACCTTTATTTGTTTTCGAAAACCATGCTTTTATTTCCTGTTGCACTTTAACTGAATAAAACTAAACCACAACACATTTAAAAATAGTTCACTCACAACATTTAATGTAACGACAGTTCGGAATAAGATTTAAGTGCATTATATTGAAAAGCATGTCAACGTATAAATATACCACACTGTTCGCAACTCTTATAATAATTATTATACCGATAGAGTTTGTTTATGATTTATGAAACATCAATGAGGAAATAACAAACAATATAAAACCCCCTCGTTTTACTTCACTGTCACATATCACAGAAATTTAATAGCGAAATGGATGGTCGTATATTAATGTTGTATATCATTAGGAAATGATATGCAAACAGCAGGTGAAAGATAATGAACAAAAGTATTTAGAGTCACATTGATTTATTATCACAAGTAAGTCAAAAATAGTTTAACGTATCGGGTGTTTGTTATATATGTTTTGCAACTACAATATTTATATGTTTTATAATGACATTAATAAGTGTAGTCATTGGTTAAACATATATTCTGTAAAAAAAAACTAAACATTGTTCAAATAATAATTGTATTTAACAAATAAGTTGACGTACAATCATATTTGAGGCAATCAATCGGATTATATATTAATGATATTCATTGCTGCATATAGTACATGAGCATTTCTTAAATAGAACATAATTATATTTTCCAGCACTGATGATAGTAGAACAAATTGCGAAAAGGGAGCACACCTGTAACTTTAACCAATAAGTTGTAATGAATTTAAGTTAGTTATTAGATTTAACTTTATCCATACATACAATGTATATCCTACTATTTGATTTCATTCGAGATATCAACAATTATATTGATAGATAATGTAGGTTTATTATAATTATTAAGATCATCAGCCTATGAAATACATATACATATATGAAATACTATGAAATACATATATACATATTACAAAGATTACATAGTGTATAGATTTTGTAAAGAATTACAACAACAATAACAAGAGTACTGTAATAACTGGGAGTGGATGAGAGACGAACATGTTCACTTATATTCATAATATATCCTCTAATTGCTGGAAACATAAGGGCTACACGAATTTAGCTAACTTAATAGAACACGCGCAAAAGGGTTGCAGCAGTTCTGAGTTGAAGACGGTGTAATTGCAATAGGATGGGCGTATTTTTTTATTTTAAATAAAATATTTCCTAGGCCACGGTTTATAAAGATATCGCATGGCTTAAAATGCATATTATCACAAAGTAAACCCCAGCGAAGCAACGGAAATATTTTGTGGGGTTTTCATGAACAGGAATCGTCATACGTCATAAGCGCGGTTTCCCCCTTTCAGGACTCATCAGGTATGCTCGCACATAACAGATGAGTCCTGAAGGGACGAAACCGCGGTCGTGTACTGATCCTTACCATACCCATCCATATTCCATATACAAACGTGACAGTAGTTCCCTGAGGGGCTAAATGGTGGTAAACACTTGTCTGCTTGATCATATCATCCTCTAATATTCAATACAATATTTACTTATAAAATAGTTACCTTGAAAAAAAGTAACAAACTAAATTATAGACTATTTGTAACAATCTACGAAAATGTGATATTTTTAATTGTCAAAAGCAGTATTTTTGTTACTTTCAATTGACATGGTAGTGGCCCAAGTACCCTTTGTAATAAAATTGCACAGAGCAAATCAGATGTTTTATTTCTCACTTCAAGTTTTGTAATTGTTTGTTCTCTTTATGATACTTATTTAGTTTCTGATGATGCCCTGTAATATAAACAGAGAAGATGTTTCTGTTATTTGGTAACGTGAATTATGTTACTTTGAATAATGAAACAACACCATCTACTTTGGGTTATATATTGTGAAAAACGGGGCCCAGACTCTCCTCAGTAATATATTTATTCGACTAATATTGTTTTTTCATGTCAATTCATATGTATTTTTGTGAAGACATTAATTGTGGCACATTATAACAACGGAGTCCTTCTGAAATAAATACATAATATCTACTTTTATCACACGATTTCTAGGATATTTATTTAAATTGTAGTTTTTTATATAACTTTTTGTGTTTTTTTGGGTAAACAATTATTCCCTACATAGATCCCCATAAAAAGTTCCATCCTCCATGTGTACGATATATTATAGTTTAAATTAGCTGAATAAAATACATTATGGATAAATGAAATGATATACGATAACATAAAATGGTTCCTTCCTTAGTTAATAATACTTTTAACGGGACTCAGAGGAACCTGCGAATATAAATATATCTTATAATAATCATATAAAACACTTGATGTACTTTATTTTCAACATTTTCATTAAATTAGGCCGTATAGCTTCGGTACATTTGTTTCATTTCATTTACTGGATAAAATACCCTATTCATTACAAAACAATGTATTACAATTAAAAAAAATCAGATTATGATTTTCAACATTAGGAAATAACCATGCAACAATTCACATAAATGGCTTATTTTATAAATTTCGTAATGATACAGTAATATATACAAAAGAAACTGAAACATTACATTGCTTCTCACGTTTGCACTGAATGGAAATATATTAAAACACTATAAAATAATGCAATATTGCTTTTAGACACAACCCAAATGTACATTATGACCCATTCACCTACAACCAAAGTAGTCCTCCCTAACAATATCATGAAATTACAAATACATTAACAGTCAACACTCTTGATACAATGTAATATTTAATACGATTAAGAAAATACGATAAAAATTGATCTTCTTGCATACGAAGAAGTCATTTCAGAAAACACACACACACACACACACACATATATATATATATATATATATATATATATTATATACACACAGATCAATCAATACACAATTGACTTGCTTCCATGTTACATATATTACTATATAATCTTATCCTAACATATATAATTTTATGTATATTATATAATGAACCCTATTTGTATTTCAAATGAAACTACATGTACAAATTGGAGAAAAAAAATCAATATTCATGGTATAATTTTTCAAACGGCTTTAGAAAAAATATTCATGTATATGGTCATCATGCAATACATACAATGATTGCAATCTTGCACGGTGCGCCGGATATTATCTTCCCCTAAATATATGGTCGAAACGATAGTGAGGAATCTTTCACGTCGATTTTTTTTACTCTTCTACCTTCTACGTACTGTATTTGTTCCCAAGGAGGAAACTCTTCCTGTGATAAAATACGAAATTCCGTTACTTACTCGCATAATTCCGTTTCGAAAATGGAGGTGATATTCGGAATTTCAAAGTACAGAGAATTTATAATAATATTTCAATATATTATTTTTAATAATGAGAACTTATAGTATAATATACGGAACAACATACTTTTGTATACTTTCAATATACCTCCTATATACTTTTAGGTAAACAATATACCTATAGCCTCCTATATACTTTTTAGTAGAAGCCGAAATTATATACGAAATGCTCCTATTTTGTTATTTCGTCTTATCCGTTATTTCGTCTTATTATGCATTTGAGCAAACTTGAGTCATGACAGCTTTGAGATTTTAACTATTTTTTTTATCAAAGTCTTCGTGATTGTGTATTTTCCGGGGGGTGATATACAGTATGCGTATATATGTGCGATGAGCGTACCGTGTGATATGCGTATACAAATTTCCAATCGTGAAATGCGCTTACAAAACATGTTTAAGGGTATCTCCTGCCCTTTTGAAACGTCCATAAGCGCAATGGTAAAATTTGTTTTCCAAGACCATTCATGACCTGTTCGTCGTAGAGACTCGGTTCTTTTACAAAATATCTTTATTTTTCAATAATCTACTCGTTAAGATAACTTTGAAAAACATTTATTAGAAAAGTGCACATTTTCATGCATAAAAATTAAAGAACCTGTTTGGGTAATTTTATTTTTCTTCTCTCTCTCGCAGGTAGTTCGGATTAGTGAGGGTCGGGACGGGGGAAACCCAAACTTTGGTCAACAACTTAATCCCCCGCTGACTTCTATATAAGTCGCAATAAAAAGCAATTCACAAATATTTATAATGTGTTTTTATATAAATTTGAGTACAAAAATTAAACTTATCGGAAAATTTCGATGCGATTTGATACTAAATTTGATGATTATTGTCACAGTAAAGAACTGTGTCAACCTTTCCATAATGTATACTCAAAGTATCACGAAAATATAGTTTTGTAGAGAAGTTTGGAAACCAAAAAATGCTTTTGTACTGTATGTCAGGTCCCTTTATAATAGTATATTCTTATTTTCTGAAACTCGGTTATATAGTTAAATTTCCAATTAACTGTTTTTGTGTGTTTAGTTTTTAACTTTTTACTGGACAGGTTAATTCTATTCCGAGCTTTATATAATTTTGTTGCATAAATTCCCCTCTGTTACTCCGTAAAATACATTATTCAATATATTATCCTGTCGAGCATTTGATAGTTGATATTTTAAACTTTGAGTTCAGATGGCGTGCGACTGATGTTTATGAACTTAGTGGATATCAGCATTGGCGTAAATCGATCATTTGGGAGGGGGGGAGCGCAAATCCGTGGATACAATTTTCTTATTTTGTCAAATATCCTTATTTTTTCTTTGTTTTTACTTTATTGTGTCAAAGGATGGGTTTGAATCCGACAACCCTATAATTTGTATGCCCCCGGAGGACATTTAAAACCTAAGTGAAAAACTAAATGTTTGTAATAAAGATATTCGTGCAAAATGCATACGATCACATTGTAACATGTGGAAAACATAAAATGTAAGATTATACAAATGGACATTTTACATGCGATAAAATACTTTCGAATTTTAATTGAAAATATGCTATACGCAGGAAACCCAAAAGACAACTCCCATCATATACAAAAATCCGAAAAGAACCCGGAATTATCCTTTTACTGTAAATTCCAACTATAATAATTAAAATATTTTGTCTTCGTGGAGAAATGACGTCTTCAAAATAAGAGATATATAATCGCATCCGGTATTTCCAAGCATTTGCCATGTAGAAAAATAACAAACTACAAAAGTCTACAATGACCAAAGAAACATTTAGAAATGTATTTTGGACATCAGGGTGACGTTTTTTTATGGAATTACATCTAGGCTTTCCCGTATGCATTTCATGAAAGTAGCAGTATAAAATTTGAAAATGCAGTAAAAGCATTCTTGAAAATGAACCAAGAGAAGCGAGGGCGAATTTTTTGTGGGTTTCTGTCTGAATAATCGCATATTTCATAAGATTATAATATTAATTTTAGTTTGAATTCGAAAATACTGATGGGACACGATCCCCACGGTCCCCCACCGGATTTACGCCCATGGATATCAGGGTGTTAGAAATCATGATTTGAAAATAGGAAATCATTAATATGTTTTATTTAAAAATCAGGTTTTTATTATTTTTGTAAGCTTTATCATAAACGCGAATCTTACGTCTAATTTCGTTAGAAGTAAAGCTTTGATGATTTTATTGATTTTAGGCAAGTCGCAAGTGTCTTATGTATTTAAAATGAAAATGTTTCAAAGTACTGGTGACTGCTAATTTTAATAGTTTTAATTAAATAAGGGTTGTAACAAAAGACCAGCATTGTTGGATGTCTTTTCCCTACAGCTTTTAATTAATGGTAGAACGTTTTGCATAGACTGTGATTCACATATACTTACAGTTCATTTCTGAACAAAAAGTGAAGTAGCCTAAGATATAAGGTGATATATTCTGACAAAGCAAAAAACGTTATTGTTACCTGCGTGGATTTTAAAATACGTTACTACATTTTTATTGGTAAAAAGACTAAAAACGTACTGAAACATAACTATAGCAACAAAAACAGCAACTTTTCGCTATAAATATATTACACTGTGTATTGCTCCGCGGTATTTATATGCAGCTATATTATAACACCTGCAGATAAACTACTAGGTTCTTCGTAAGTTCATATAAAATGAACTTCTATATGCACTGTTATGTGGAAAAGGTGAGAGCGAAAATAATGTGTGCAGAAAAGAATACCACATGTGATAATGGTGTGGCATTTTGTGCGAAATAAACGAAACGAAAGATATAGAACAGGAGGAAAATGTGCGGAAAAAGCTGATTCCTTCTGCTTACCATCATAGACTGATTTAAAGGAACATACATACAAGAAAGGGGTTTCAGACGACGATTTTGTGCCTACAACTCAAGCACACTCACTTATTTTATTTGAAATCCCTGTTCTGAGATTTTTCGTCGGAACTAATAAGACTAGAGAATAGCGCCAAAATAAGTTGCACTCGCTACAACAGAGAAATAGCAGAGGAACTGAAAAAAAAGTATTGAGAAATATTGTTTCGCTGTCGTTGATGCATTTAAAATGTCGACAATATTTACCGCTTCATCGTATATTTTAGTTCCAGGAACGGTCGCACTTTCTGCGTTCACTTCAATGCAGATATTAGCGAACGTGATGGTAAACTGGTAATTTGATAATAAAAAAAACTGAAGATCTTATTTAGTTTTCCCGTGAACTCATACATCAACCTCAAGTGCTCCATGCTTCATATTTAAAATATTTAATTAAAAAGTTTAGCAAGTTTCTAGTTTAGTAGAAATTAATTTTCAAGAATAAAATAATGTTATTGTCACTGTCCCGACGTTGTACATAAACAGTAAATATTTTATCACAAATCGTTATATGCAACAAAATTAGTATGTATTGTAAATTTCACATTCGTATTTACTAATTATTTGATTTACATCAAGCACGACATATTTTGTTTCACCCCCGTATCGTTGAAATCGTAATGTGATGCATCAACCATCGAGGATAAATTTTGGTGTACTTCTCCAAAAGAAAAAATGTTACTTTCGTTTCAAAAGGCTGGCTATGACGGTTACGTGCTATGTGCGTACGTGCGATGAGCGTACAGGGGATTATCGTGCGATGTGCGCACAAGATTAAAATATCCGTGCTACAGATGTGCGTACAGCCGGGGCAAATATTTCTTTTTAATTTCAGAGAGGCAACTCTCCTTCGCAGATTATCAACGCGTAGGACTTACTGTGTTTTACAACAAGCATGCTTAAGCGTTTTGGTCTAAAATTCCTTAAAATTAATAGTGTAATGAA
>JAQFYR010000100.1:0-16529 GCA_034694985.1 Campodea silvestrii
ACAATCTACATTTTGTTCCCACCACTTGCTGTACTTTCGAAGCAGTGCGGTTGATCGGCGGGAGTAGCTGTGTCCCTATTGTAGCCACAAAGTATCTCGTAGCCTTGCTGGGGATGCAGGCGGTCATGGGGTCGAGATTCTCACTGTCCCGCTGATCTCGATTATCGCTGATTTCGATTCGAAGTTGGCACCTTGCAATCCTGACTCGTATTGAGGCCAAGCCTGGTTGACTGAGTTTCTGCTATCGACCGTAGGTGGTCGGGGAACTCAGTTCTCATAAGGAGGTAAGGCGGGGCGCAAGTGTGAGAGGAGAGAGAAGGGGTGTGCGGTTTGAGTGGGCTCTTCTAGCCTACCCGCTGCGGTGCCCAGATTGAGAGGGGATTGGCCTTTGATCTTAATTGGCGGCGACAGTCAGCTGAGGCTAACGGCTGAGTAGCGCTGCACCTAGAAGCGCTAACCGGTCGAGGTCACCGATCGACTCGAGCCCCTATTGGGAGCAGGGCCAAGAGTCTTGCCAGGGACTTAAACTCTGGAAACACGAGCCAAAGAATCTAGAGTTAGACTGGCAACTGTAAAATCGGTTGTCTGCCTCATTCTCGTCACCAGGGAGACCTCCGGTGCGCCGTCAGTCTCTCTAATACCTGCTATTGGGGTGTAACTGTAAACTCCAATACCTGCTATTGGGGTGTAACTGTAAAGGTGTGGTTAGCCTCAATTAGACCTGTGAAACTTACCCACTATAGGTGACAGGCCGTTATACCAAGTTGCACTTGTTCACTAACGGTTAGGAGCCTCGAACCTTCCCAAGAACGAATTGGACTAGCCACGGCATCTACCGTCTAGGACGTGCAGGGCGACATCCGCCACCCACTATGACTTTAACGCAAGTAATTAAACAAAAAGGCGTCGGAGCTTCTCACGATTATATGGAGACCCAGCAATGGGCTCTGTACAGCTAAGAAGAGCGGCGGGTCATCATGAACACCATATCGACCGTCAAGTCGAACGTCGTGTTAAAAGTGGAGGCCCACCGCGACTTCGTAAAACAGAACCAAGACCTCCTTACGCCGGATCTCTACGCGAGCTTTTGGTTCGATGTAGAGATTGAATTACTTTAACGGCGTGTGGCGGGGTTCAAAATCCCACACCTTCAACTGTTTCCTTATTCACACTTCCCCAGATCCTACCCCGCCAAGTTAAGAGGGTCCTCAAGACCGCCGACTCAGAACACATCATCAACCACACAGTTAGGTACTCATACACACACACTTAGTAGCGATAACAACACTACGGGCACCAAAACATTTTCAAGCACTACCACTCCACAGCCCACACCTGAGTCGACGAGAAGCCTCACGCCTGTTGGTCCGAGGGGACCAAACTCGAAAGGGTTGGTCAGGCAGAGGCCAGAGGAAACCTCAGACCTCGGAGGAGTCATCCCCCCTAGGTCAACCCTAAACCAAGCGGAAGGGCGCCGGTGACTCGCAGTCACTGGCCCCGTCTGCTGCGTGTTTGACAGGTGCAGGAGAACTTGTGTCCAAGGACTCTAACTTGACAGCACCCGGGGTGACCACGGGTCGAAACTACACCCAACACCTCCGTTCCTGTTCCTCCGGCACTTCAAGCAGCAATAGCAAATCCACAACCTGCATCTCAAAATCAAAGCCAAGAAGTCACACTTATAGAGAACAACTCCAATAAGCCGGAAGAACCTGTGGCGCAAGCAAGCCAACAAAGTCAACAACAACAGCAAACCACAAAGACGAAGAAGAAGTCTTCCTTGGTTCTCCCAAGTCTGTAATGAGAAAGGAAAGAAGATATCAATGATTCCTGACTCTGTGATCTCCCATTGAAATCCAAGAGGAAATCAACTCCTGCCTCAATCGCATCAAAGAAAACGCCACACACGAGAAGAACGGAATATTATCTTTCAGAAAAAACCGACCAAGCGGAAATGTATGAAGACACAGACACGCTTCGTCAGTTCAGCAACACACTAGTCGTCAAAGTCATGACGTACAAAACAAAAGTTGTATGTCAAAGTCAAACCATAGCCAGCCTAGAAACCATCATTGGAAACCTCACTCCTCCATTAATTCAACAAAGAACACCAAGATCATCAAGAAGTCGAAATAAGAAGGAAACAGTAACTATCAGCGAAGCTGAGAATGAAACAGATGCAGAAGGTAATGCAATGGAAACGGACTCCTACGCTGCAAAAACTGCAAAGAAAGTCAACACCACAAGAACTCCTATAAACTCCAACAGCAGCAACAAAGAAAACAAACAATGAAAAGAATCACTTCCCAAGAGACTCAGGAAAGCTAGTCTTAAAAGAGAGGCAGGAAAACATCTCACTCTCTTTGTGACAAAGAACTTGGGAACCAACGAAGAAGATGCAGTAACAGATGGCAAAGTGATAAAAAACGATGCTTGAAAGAGATTTCCCTCAACTACCTATCGAGATACAAGACATCACCACCACATCAGACAGATGCATAAAAATCACGTGCAAAACTTAAGAAGCCACAGAAGACTTCAAGGAAGTTCTTAAAAGGAAAAGATTCACAGTAACAACTCCAAAGATTCGACTATCACAAGTGGAAATTATCAATATTCCCACTCTGACCAACATAGAACAGGTACTCAATGTCATGGAGCTTGAAAATACAGATATCAGCAAGCTGGGTGGCCTGGAAGGATGGAAGTCAAGACGTAAACATATATCTGCCAGAGAATACAAAAGCAGTGAACTCTGCTCCTTATACTTCGAAACATCTAAAGATGATCTCAAAACGGTACTTAAACACGGCAAGGTAAAACTAGGATGACACATGTTGAATCATTCACTCTCCAAGTATCATGCGCTGTTTTAAATGTCAGAGGTTTGGTCATACAGCCAAGAATTGTAAACAAACTACTCTCAGCTGTCCAATATGCTGACTAGAACACAAACTTGAAGATTGTAAAAATACAAATACACCATCCTGCATCAACCGCACCAGATCTAAGAAACCAGACGAAAAATGCAAACACAAAGCAACAAGTAGAGACTGCCCAATCTATAAGAAGGAAGTCACAGTCAAGAGAGTTATGGACGGCCTCGATGGATGATAATACTTCAAATATTAGAGGACTAAAATTTGGACAGCTAAATCTAGGAAGAGGAGAAACAGCTTCAACCCTTGCGAGCAAACTAATAGAAGACCACAAAACCAATATCCTACTCATCCAGGAAACAACAAAATCTCATTTATCCCTTCAACTATCACTCAAGTAATCTCCAATGGCCCAAGCAAGGCCGCAATACTTCTCAACTCCAAACAGCATGCAAGTGTGAATCAAAGCTCTCAAACAACAATATCTGCGTATGCACTCTGGAATCATACAACCTAGCTGTAATCAGCCTCTATTTTGAACCGCAAACACCAGAACACCTTTCACAACACTTAGAAAGACTTGAAAATATAATCTTCAAACTACAAAACTTTTCCATAATCATCGGTGGTGACTTCAACACTCGTCACGCAGTATGGGGAGACAATACAAATTCAGCCAAAGGAGACATGCTCCTTAATTGGCTCATAGACAAGAACCTTTTGATAACAAACTCAAACAACAGCTTAGCAACATTCTCCACTGTCAATGGAGAGTCTTGGGTGGACTTGACTATCACAAGCAACAAATCGGCTGTCTCCAACTGGGAGGTATCAAGCGGAGACTACACATCAGACCACCGAATGATAAAATTCCAATTCAAAAACACCTATACAACAACAGAAGAGAATGAAATTAAACACCTCAACATCAGGAAAGCTGACTGGGAATCCTTTGACAAACAATACGAGAGCAATGTAGACTCAATCAACAAAAGCCTCATGCTAACCACCAGTAGGGAAGATCTTGATAGTTTCACAAGGCTTTACATAGACCTTATCACCACCATCATCAAGAATTCCATTCCATTCAAAAAGAAACAGCACCACACTAGAAAGAACACATGGTGGAATCCTGACCTTCAACAACAAAGAGCCAGCTTGACCCTAAAGAGGAAAACCTGGCAACAAAGCGTTGAAAACAAAGATCCAAGGAAGAATGTGTATCGACAATAATACAACACCGAAAGAAACACCTTTAACAGATTCGTCTTGGCAACCAAACGCAACGACCTGCACAACTTCATATATAAGAACTCATCAGAAAAGACCTATGGTGAAGCCTATAAAATTCCAGTTTACAAACAGAAGCAATCCACCATGCTAAATGACTTAATGGATGACAACGAACTCCCATGCACAAGAGACGAAACCATCAGAAACCTACTCAACACCTATTTTCCATGCGAAGATCATCCGGCAACGGAATCCAACTCCACCTTTGGAAATCTTTCTCCTCCATTCTCTAAGAAGGAACTCACTAAAGCAGTAAGAAATATAAATTGCGGTGCAACTGGACCTGATGACATTCCTGGCGAAGTGGTAAAGCATATACATAGACTCCATCCTGAACACTTACTACAGTACATGAATAAATGCCTTACTCTAGAACACTTTCCAACCCCATTCAAGCAAGCCAGATTGGTACTTATCCCAAAAGGAGATTCAACAAACGGTAAATCAAGACCAATTAGCCTCCTTTCAATCTTGGGCAAACTGTTAGATAAACTCCTAGCAACTCGAACAACACAACACTTAATGACCCATAACAAACTCTCAAAGAACCAGTTCGGCTTTCTGCCCCAGAGAAGCACCGATCAAGCACTACTGAGAGTGCACGAACATATTCAGCACTGCGGACATATCGGGAGCATTCGTCAACGCTAGATGGGGAAGTATAACAACAGCCCTTACACAACGAGACTGCCCCTCAAATCTCCTCAATAAAATATCTAGTTTTATCAAAAACAGATCAGTCTCCCTAAGCACCTCAACAAAACATCTAAGTAGAGGATGTTCACAAGGATCCTGCCTGGGGCCCATTCTTTGGGACCTAATCATTGACAACTTACTTCAAAAACTCGATGACCGTCAAATCTTCTCACAAGCCTTTGCGGATGACTTAGTCTTCTGCACATCCGCAATCTCACAGAAAAAGCTAGCTGAAACCACCACCATTCCCATGGAATTATGCCACAACTGGGCCAACGAGTCGGGCCTCAAATTTAATAACACAAAAACTCAATGTATCCATATTACATCTGAGAGGATTAAAGCTTATGAGAACAAGACTAAATTTAAAATTTTAGACTACTTTTTCTGCTTTGAAGACTATATGAAGTATCTAGGAGTTTACTTTGATCCCAGATTACTGTACGGAAGACACATCGAACATCTCAAGTCTAAAATACAACTAATCTCTCATCGTTTGCAATACATGTGTGGTAAAGAATGAGGCATTAGTAAAGACACACTACTAAAGATATACCAGACAGTGATTATCCCATCCGTTACTTACGGCTCCACCTGCTGGGGAATTAGCACACCCCACTGTAAATGGGTACAAGCTCTAAGAGGAATCCAGAGGCCCTTCCTCCTCAGGATCAACAAAGCCTACAGCACGACTTCCACACTAGCCTTGTGTTGCCCTGCAGGAGTCCTACCGCTTGATCTAGAAACAGCTATGCACCATAACTACAGCCTCATCAAACAAAAACAACAGCATGAATACGAAATGCCACCAAAGTTTGAAGAGTGTGTACCAGACTATCAGCCCTTAAGATCTTACGACAGAACAGAGAATCTCGAACACACCAATGAATTCAAGAACTACTATACGGATGCTTCCATCACTCCACACCATGCAAGAATTGGTTATGCCATGTGGTTTCCAAACAACTCCTCCAATACACCTGACAAGCTCCAAGTATGGGAAATAAGACCCAATGTTTCCTCTTCAAGCGCGGAAGCCTGGGCCGTGTTGAAGGTATTGGAAGAAGAACATAACACGACAGCACCCGTTTATATTCACAGCGACTCCAAGAGCAGAACCCATAGAACAACGACTCTCAACACTTGCATACACCTTCATCTTGGTAACAACAACATCTTTATCCAACATGTCAAAGCCCATGAGAGGAACATTCGCAACAATCTTATAGATGAAACTCTACGAACACCAGAAGTGGAGGGGGCGATGGTTAGCGATGACTTGAACCCGTGCTTCCATACATCAAAGAAAGAACTTTTAACATCTGCTTGGACGAAATTTCAGAACGCCTGGGATCTTATCCCATCTCTCACCAGAAAATTCTTTCCCACAGTCAGCCAACACCGCCAGCATTTAAGCCATAAATCTGTGCAGCTTATTACTGGACACAGGGGTATCAACAGCTACCTCGCCTCCATCAAACGAGTTGACTCCTGCTTATGCGAACGTTCATTAAACCTAGAAGAAACCTCGGAACACATAATTTTTGACTGCACGAATCCAGAAAAATCTGTTGCATGACAAGAATTAATCGAACACAACCCGAACATCAAGTGGCCTCCTAGTCTAGAAGATCTCACCACAATGGATCAATTCCAAACATTTTGTGACCGAGTGATTCCGGACAATCAACAATAACAAAGTCAAAATCAGCACAGTGAAAGTGAAGGACACATTATAGTAACTACACTGCGTGAAGCAGGTAATCCACCCGGACCTCAGTGTAAGTGAACCTAACCTCTGAGCTACGACCCTACATCCTCAATCTCCTATTCTTACCTTGTTTGATCAGAGGAGCGAGTGCTCATGGACCAGGGTTTCCATAATAACCTCGCAATTTTTGTTAGTGGTTAGGGGAGGCTGCCCGTGACATGCCTAGCTGTGGGTATCTTCTTTAGCCAAAATGGGCTCTTAAATACACTCAGACTCAAGAATAGTAGATATACTGTAAATTCCAAATTGAGGTAATTTCTTCACAAGGTTCTCCCTAAATCTAAACTTTTACTTTCCACTTTCCAAGTTAATAACCTTCGGGTTTAGCGATATGTCCCTATTAAGCGGTCTACCGAGGATAGCGAGTGCATGTAACTGCGGTTTACGAACCATGCAGTTGCGTCATGTGGGATGAGGTGGCTTAGTGGGGGGCACACTCACGAGTTCGTGTCTCCTACCAGCTACGCAGTAGGGGCAAGAGAGCCATAGTCCAGTTGGTCGGCGACGGTGGGAGCCTTTGCCTACGGGCTTAAGTGCTTACGGTTACTGAGAGTAATTTTTGTTCCTGAGTTTTCTTGATTACGCTTCCTGTTTCAACACAGAGACCTTCTAGTGCCAGCAATGTCGAAGAAGAGTGGGAAATCGATAGAGAGACCAAGCGATCCTGCCCAGGGGTGCTCCCTGGGAGGGGTGGACGAGACCGTAGTAATTACGGACAAGGAATTGACGGTGGGGATGGAGGCGTCGGTGGAGCGGGCTCTGAAGCGTTCTGTGGAGGAGCTCCAAAAGTCTAATTTTTTTTCCTGTTTTTTTCGTTTCTCTTAGACCACGTCATGAGTCAATTCCGAAATGCCACATATGAAAATCTACGTGCTGCGTTAAAGAAGAAATGTGCGAATTTAGCGAATAGAAAGCCAAATAATGAAAGCTCTACAGCTTGCGAAATTGTCGAAAAATCAATTTTACGTACTGCGTTAAAGAAGAAATGTGCGAATTTAGCGAACAGAAAGGCAAAAGCTGAAAGTTCTACAGCTTGCGAAATTATCGAAAAATAAATTTTACGTACTGTGTTACAGAAGAAATGTGCGAATTTAGCGAACACAAAGGTAAAAGCTGAAAGTTCTAAAGCTTGCGGAATTATCGAAAAATAAATTATTATTTAAATTGATGAATTTCATTTAATTATGTGTGAAATTATTGAAAAATAAATTATTATTTAAATTTATAAATTTGATTTAATTATGTTGCTAACCTGAATATACTTGCAAGTAAAGAAAACGTAACGATAAAATTCTTTGAATTACTTTTTTTCGCTGTTAACAAGTGATGCATGTGGTTTAAACATGTGATTGAGAATAATGAATTGTTAGGAGAGCATTTTTTGGGAAGTCATGTTATTTCTGCATTACAGCTTAAAAATTGTTTTAGCAGATACTTCCAATTTAAAATGGGTCTTTGTCAATGTACATTGAGTGAATTCTGTGGTATTAAAATACTGCTGTTAAGATAGCTTTAAAAATAGAGAAGCATATTTCTGTAAGGAAGTCTGCAACTTATAAACATAATGAACAAATTCACATGAAGTGTAGATGATCAAATCTTAATTTCTAAGAAGGACAAAATTAATTTTTGACAGCATCAAATTATACTTCATTAATATGGGATTTCCCTTTTTTTATATATTTTTAGCCAATGAATATATCTACACCCTGCAAGTCTCCATTAACAGAAAATAGTCAACCTTGTCTTATAATAGATTCAGCAAAGGGTTCAATCGTTGGCTCACCAGCAAAAAATCAGAACGAAGAAAATACAATCATAAATTCGGATACTTATGTTGATGAAGATGATAAGGTAAATGAAAGTTTGGTTTTCGTTACTGTAATAGTTACAAATTCAAGGATTACGAATGTAAAATTCATTTACAGGTTGAACAAGTAGATTCGAAAACAGTTTCAACGTCAATGCAAACACACCTCACATGGGTGTACGATGATCATTGTATTTTTCAAGATAATCCAGAAGCTGAATTACATTTAACCCTGGTGCATGCTATTGATGAACAAGATATTAGATTTGTTAATGTGTACGACCAGAAGACAAACAAAGTTAAGGTTAGTTCTGTAATTTAATAGTAATATAAAATGAAATTATTTTTTCGTAAATAATGTAGTAAAATAAAAGGTTGAATAATTTGTTATAATAAATTCACAAGGTTTTTAATTTTTTTTAAATTAGATTCCATGTAACTTTGTGTATATTTTAATATTAAATATTAATTACATAAGGTGTTTAATACAATTAATTATGATACAATTGCAAATCTTAGAATCTTGTATTAACTTCTTTTCAGTTAAATGTCGATTTAACCACTGGAGAAGAAAATAACACATTTGTTCCTATCAGCTGTTCTGAGGATTCTGATGAATCATTTTCCGAATAATCTTTTTCACATTCCACACTGTTAGACTTACCTATTTCGCAACATAATGTATCAAATGAGGTATCAGAATTGGTAATAAACAAAATTAGAAATATTACCCTAATGTATATACAATTGCCCGACCACTTTTTAACTCATCGCAAAGTGCATATTTGAACTGGACAGTGACACCCGCTTATCAACATTAATTGAAGACGTATCTAAGATAACTGCCAATCTTCTCAAAACAAAGAAGAAACCGTTGAACACGTGCTCTTAGTATGTCCGCAATATACGTCACATAGGAAAGAATTTATTAATCAACTAATCACTTTGTCAATTAAACCTACTCTACAGAACATCCTTGGTGGACAGGATGTACCTAAAATCAACATAAAGAAGTCGCTTCCCTACTTATCAAGTTCATTAGAATATCAAATTTGCTTCACAGAATATGACACCATATAGAATGAAAGAACTGTTAAAATAGAAAAGACATAATTATGTTACGGGGTGAAAGTGAAAACAAAACACCCAACAACAAACTAACTAACTAACTAATGTAGCGATTCAAAACAGCTGAGTGAGGATGAAGACCTGTTTGCATTCATAAGTGTGGATGAAGAACAATCAGCAGAAATATTACAATCTGCAAAGGAGAATGTGCCTCCAAAAAATCGCATTTAGAAGATTGTGGTATAGGTCAATGTAAGAAATAAAGTGGTGGTTTTCTAGTCAGGTATTGAATTTTAATACTAGTCTTGCAAGCGATATGATAAAATGTACGTTTTGTGGATTGTGGTACCATGAAAAATGCGACTCGATTACACTTTGAAAAACCAAAAGTTTGAGCGATATTACATTTTGGGCATGTTGAGTTTGTCTTCCGGTAATAGTAAATTATGTAAAAATTATGAACATCTATCGGGCATTGATACAAGAGCTGCGATTTTAGAAAAGCAATTAGAAGAGTTAAAGTGCCAAACAAACAATTCACAACGATTATACAGTGAACAAATTAAAAGAAGTTTATCTCTCTTTAGCGTTTCATCTTTCTTCTGCTACTTAAACACAGGATTTGGATATGAAATACGAAAGACCTACTTTTAATTTTCTCCCTGGATAAAAAAACTAATCTATGCACGTGGTTTTTACTCATGAATATAGCTTATTTTTATCTATTTTTACTTCTTTTCCCACGATTCAACTTGATAGGTAATTAACAAGGGATGAAGACTAAAAGTAATTTCTTATATTTATAATTTAAATCTTCTTAATTCATCTTAGAAGCCCCAGCTACTGTTTGGGAAAGGTGGGAAAAAACAAACTAAAACCGGTATAATAATTAAATGTCTGATAAGTATTATTTTTAGAATCATTATTTTTTCTAAATGGCGAGGGATATTTTTTTGTTATTATTTTAGGGTTCCTTTTTCAATCCCGTTATTTTAACTGGTAAAAAAAGTACCATCTTCCTAAATAGATCTGGAGCAGACCATCATTTCTGTTCCAAATTTTGTATCGTGAAGTTGTTTGTGGTCCGAATTTTTTTTTCACTCCAGCATGCCTTTCGCTTACACCGACAACCTTCCAAATGGTAAGTTTATTTATTTTATATTACTTTTCCTACAAATACTAAATTCTTTTTTTTTGTCTGTAGAAACTGTGCAAAAGTCCGGCAGAGGACATGTTTACAGAATCACATATTGTCCGACGCACTGTCAATTTCTCCTCTATGGCTATCAACATCAGAATAATGTATCTACCCCACCTGGTACCAATAATCATGATGTTACTCAATGCTGTCAACACACTTCTTTCTTTTCATTGGAATTCTGCTAATCAATATTTTCACGGGACTATCTTTGTGCAAAGGAACGAAAACGAAATTCATATAACTCGCCACTCAGAGATGAGAATATTACATGAAATGGAAATTTCCGAACGGGCACTGGAGGAGTTATTCAATCATTATACGTAAGAAATAATAACATTTAATATTTATTTTTTATTTCTACAACATTTTTTTTTCTTTTTCCGGTGATTTACCAAATCAAATCCCAGCCCCCCTTCCTGCCATCGATCCCTTCACCACCACCTCCCCAGATTCACCAAACTCGCCAGATCAGGAAATAATTATCAGCGATGAAGAAGAAGAGAATATTCAAATTATAGATGAATCGGAAAGTGAAAATTAAAAACATTAACTTTATAGTGACTTAGTTAAATTAGAGAGTTATTATAATTTAGATATTCTTTTAAATAAATAGTTTCAATTTTAAATTTCATTATTTTAAATATAAATCTTCTCCCATAAAAACAAAGCGTAAACGAAGACTCGGTAAGTTATTTCCATTTTATTTTCACCCTTTCTTTCCCTTTTGTTTTTTAACTCCAATCTAATTCAATGTTTTACTTCCTGTCTTCGCACGCGTTACCTGTTGTGATATCTCCACACCTGTTGAACCTCACGTCCAACCAGTTTTTCATCCACGTGCCATGGTAAAGAAGGAAGGATTTTTTTGTTTGGATAAAAAGGTCTGATTACTTTCACTTTTCATTTGCATGTTATTGGAAATTATAAGTCACGGTGGCTCAGTTGGTAGAGTGTTAATGGTAAATTCAATCATACATTAAAGATCCCCGGTTCGATTCCGGGCCGTGACATTTTTTTAATATAAAAAAGTCCCTGGGAATAGCTTAAAATTTTCGTCAGTATTTCTCAGGAATCGTTCGTGTGTGGATGTGTGTGTGCCTCTCTCTGTGTATTTCTCTATGTAAGTAGTATTTGCAAAATTATTTAGCGAAATTTTTCGCAATACTTGTGGTTGCTTTCAAATCCCTCGATATCTATTTCTGGTGCATTATGTATTTCGACCCCTGCCCCCCTCTTAAATCTATTTTCAATCATTCATAAGTGGGTGGAATCTCCTATTTGGGAGGAAACTTTCAATTTTTAATTTATGCAATTAATTTACCTGTCAAAATTAGATTTCATAAGGGGGTGGGTGGGAGATTTGGGTGGTGTGGGAAAGTTAATTTCACTTTTACTCAAAGTAATTAATATACAGGTGTCTTGGGTGTAACTCCATGCAAACCTGTGGGAATGTTACTTTCACTTTTCAAAAACCAATTAATTTTACATTCCTCGACCTCAATCTGTCATAATTAATTGCCCAGGTAGGTAATTAATAGGTCAGGGGGTGGTAAAAAGGGGTCGAAGTTCCTCCCAATGCACCTAGAAATAGATATCGGGGGGGTCGGAAGCAACCATAAGAATCCTACTACTAGCGTCGCGCAGCAGCTCGATGGGAGATCTCTCCGGGATGATAGCAAATTGGGACGCCCCTGCTGCAGTATTCGAGTCAAAACGTAAGGATGAGAAGATATGTCTTGATAATAGTGTTGAAATGATTATTGAATAAAATAAGCGGTTGAACACATTAGTTTTGAAAACTGGTAATGCGAGTGTGGGATCTGCGCCTTCCGTGGGTCTCTAGTGGGGAAGTTGTCCGGATTTTTTCTGTAGTTGGGATTCCTGAGTTGAGGAGATGCTGCGAGTCAGACCTTTGTGCAAGCCTAGAGGACTTATATGCTTTATAATTTGTTTTGCTTGTTATTTTTGTAACCCGGTTCAAATCCGCATTGCTGCTTATTGTCTTCTCTCCGTTGTTCCTTATTGAAAATCGGTGAGGAGGGGGCGGAAGCAACAGGGTGGATTTGACTCTGGGATAGGTGCCCCATGTGACTAGCCCTATCCTATGTTTATGGAATACGCTTGTATATTTTACTTCCACTTGAAGGTAAACAGTCTGTCGCTTCTGGTTTTGACCATTAATATACGGTATTTTCTGAATCTTTACCGTTGCTATATTTGTATTACGTATATACCTAATTCATTAGTGAATCTCTACTACTATGTTAATGCTCTTCATTTTAGATGGTGATACTGGAGATATTCAAAAAACACTACAGGACATCCTAAGGTTCACCACAGGAAGTAATCATTTCCGCCATTAGGATTCTCACCAGCGGTTACTTTGTCAATCCAATACGTACATGGCATTTATATCATGTCTGATTTTTAATCATTTACATATTTTCTTTTCTAAATTCTGAGAGCACGATTACGTAAATATACTGACGTTAACGAAGATCCGTGTAACAAATTATTAGATTTATCTTATTAATTTTTCAAGTGAAGACAAGTCTCCTTGCCCTGGCTTTTAGTTAACCAAGGAATCCCAACTTTATATTTCAATATTCAGACAGCACGTAAATTAGATCTTATTACATTCACGAGAACAATATACAGTCAGACATTGACGTCAATAAAGTGCAGCATAAAAACCCACCCACTCCGGTTTTTGTATGCAGTTTCACTGAAGTAATTCTCCGAAGCTTATTTTCCAAGGCACCAACGAGAACAGAAATGTAAGTCAATCTTAACTTATTTTTGTAGACTTTTTCAGCCTTAAGTCTAATAAGCACCCCATTACAATTTGTTCACATCTAGTTGAATTATTTGATTTAATTAAAATCAATTCCAAAAGGCATATAAATTTCAGGAAATAATATTACGTTTTAATAATACAAACAACATTTTATGCTATGAGAAAAGTCGATCAAATTGTTTCTTTAGACCATGTTTTGTACATATTCCATCTGTAAATAAATCATTATTATATTTTTAAACTTGTGGATGGGTATTAATCTCAACAACTTTCTCTAGAAGTAAAAATCCTGATTAGAAGAAATAATGAATAATTAATATAAGAGCATTTACAATATTTCGTCAGTTGACATTCTTATTACGAGCCAATCGAGTGGCCATTGTAATGCAAATCTTTACAGAACCGATCTCAGTTCTGTTATATATTATATACCCAATATCAAATACATGTTCCAATGAAATCAAACTCCCATTACTAACTTCATATGAAGACTTTTGGCAAAGTGGTCATTTGGCATCATTAATGGAAATAGCTGTTTTGGGTTAGCTCGAACTGTATCTAATATGCACAGATTTTTTGGGGGGAATTAATATGTTTGCTATATATAAGCATTTTGAAGTTTGATTTAATATATTTTAACTTGGTCAGTAAGAGTACGATTCATTCATGAAAAACTATTGCATACATAAGTTTTAACAAGAATATATTCTGTCTTCTACGAGTTTTGTATTTACTTTCACAAGTGAATTGCTGTTGATGATTACAGTATATTTCTTTTTAAAAAAAAAATAATTGGCTTGTGTTTACATGTTTGTTACAAGTAAAGTAATTATTTAGTATATTGTTTTAAAACAAGCATATTTGTAACATATTGAACTTGCAAATAATTTTAGCATTTGTTTTAGATTAGCAATTAACCTAAGGTCTACATTTCAATAGGAATATGAGAAAGTGTTGTCCTCTTTTTGAATTGTTAGAAACTAATTTGGAATTTGCAATTGAAATCCTTATTGAAGATGACTGCTATCTGTTGACCAGTAACTGAAGTGTTTGAAATAGCATGGGAAAACAAAATCACAAATATTAAACTAAAATATGGCCACCTTGTTGAAAACACAACCAAGAGTAAAAATTTCTTCTGTCCTGTACACTACAAAAAAATTACTTGCATTCAGAAAACGAGGACAATATTCTGACTCATAAAGTAGAAAACTAATCGTGTTTATCAGCAAGAAGAACTACGATAGTTGGTTTACCATTTCCTCAGTGAAGACTGTCACAGCCCCATTTGCGGCGGAAAGAAAGACATTATTACTAGACACCGTGTAAAAAAATAAATTCGGTACTTGCTCTACACGTTCGAAACTTTATTCGAGAAGTTTATATCGGAGCAAAATATTAGTATCAGCTATTCATACTTTTTTTACACCACCCAACATGAGTGCAAACCACATTCAAATATGCAATTTATATTATTCAAGCCCTTAAACAAAATGGTGTAACACACATTCCAAATTTTGACTTTTCTCAGTTATCATATTTGTGATTTAAGTAGTTTTGCTTGTACTCACGGCAACTGCGATAACTGTTCAGCGAAGCTTACATACAAACCTGAAGATGGTCTTGAAGAACAAACTTGCTACAGGAAGTTGGTCAATGTTAGGGAACATCGACAAATGCTTAATTAGTCATCCAAAGTTGTAACAGTAACGAAGCTCATCAGTATTCTGTGCACTGTTATTGAACTGGTCACAGAAGCGGAAAAGTTACTTCCACAGTTCCTGAAAGCTGAATATGACGGACTGTTCAATTTAAGAGCATAAAAAGAATGCTTAAAGAACTAGATCCTAATGAATCGATGCAGGTAATGGACTTAATGAGAACTTCCTTTACATGTATAATAAGGAGATCAGAGTGTTCACTTCGCAGCGTCGTCCCGGCAGATTACGTTGCATACTGTGGTTCTTCGTTATACAAACAGTGCTGGAGTTTGCCAAGATACATATTTCAGTACGTTTGCAACAATACACAAAATAACCCGTCAGCTATATGTGCACATTTATCTTCAATTTTAAAGTACACACGCGATTATATCCCTGCAGTAATCAAAATACATTTTGTCAGTGATGGCCCAGTAACTCAGTACAGAAACATTACATAAAGTGCTCAAACGCCCACGGGAAAAGTACCGCCTGATCAGGAACAGATATTTCTTCAATAATTTAAAACAGAACCATATATACCTCTATCCATCAGATGTTTTAAATGCCAGCGTTACGGCTACATGAACGTTTTCTGCCGCAGTCAAATCAGATGTAGTATATGTTCAGAAGACTATGAAACTTGTCACTGTACAAGTTCAATTCAAATAGACTTTGCCAATTGTAAGGGTAATCATCAATCAAATGACAGGAGATGTACTATATTCTTAATACATTATTCGATCATCAGAACTATGAAAACGGGAAGGCCAGAAAGATCATTTCAACATCCTAACCAACCGTTGTCACAACTGGTACTTGTACACCCATCACCTCTCAAAATCCAACAACTGAACCACCTGCACATCTTCCTCAACAACAATAGAATAAATCGCATCATACCACACCCAGCCAAGGACCTTTCCTGTTTCCTCTTTGATCTGCTAAGCGTTTCTCTCCTTCAATCGAGCCGATGCACCAGGAACAGATATGATGCAATATACCATAGATATGGAAACAAATATTCAACATCAGGAAAAATCATACAGCACATTCACCGACGCCATGCCATAGACTAGTTCTACATCTAAATTTCATCAACTTACAATCTCCAGAGGTGACAGATTAACAGGACCTGGAGGACGAATGGGCTCAGTCTCTTCACCCTGAAATCCAAGTACATTTTTCCGACACCTGTATCATTATTGTAGCCTGGTACAGCTCCAACATCACAAAAAAGAGAAAGAAGACTTATAGGACGTAGTTTGTTGCCTTTCTTGGGAATTAATGATATTTTTGCTATTTTCCACTCTT
>JAQFYR010000101.1:0-16509 GCA_034694985.1 Campodea silvestrii
CATTAACTAATTCAAATATTGTTGGAATTGAAGCAACTGACACATCCTCTTTAGAAGATTGAAATCTAAACTGTAACTTCACAGGTCCTCTCTTCGTAATATGCGACATGCATAATTATGTCAAGAGTAATATTAAATTTTACATTATTTAAATAACTACCAGGACAAAGCAGCAATGAGAAATTGAAAACGACACGCGAAGGAAATATTTACAATAAAGATTATTCAAGGAAAAGGTTACGCGCTAGTGAATAACTACAGATATATTTTAAGGAATAATAACACCTCAAAACATGCATTTATTGTTAGTTTCATTCATTAAAAATATTTAGTTTCATTTCAGGATCTACTTTGGAAGTCTGATGCATGTGTGACTATATTTTATGGTAAACAATGTAGCTCGTAATGATGGATAGTTTGTTAGAGACTGCTAATAAAATCATGTGATGTATGGTACTTAGTTGTAATGAAGGCTACTGAACCAGATACGTTTAACCGTCTGTGACAATTTCAAAAGGTCTCGTGGCTATTGGACAACCAGTTTACAGTGTCTCTCTATACAGCAAATAAAATTACGAGTGGTTGGTAAAAAATTAATGCTAGACTCTTCAAAATCGAAAAATTTCCATTCCTTTGATGATCTGGACATCTGGCATATATTTGTATTATTAAATAAGTGTATAGTCAAGACAACACTAGGAGCATCGCATGCCTTAGTATCTTCAATATTCTAAAGGCAATCTTACAATTTTTTTTTTTTTTTCATTCGGCTGTGGAAATCACTACCATTCATTAACTATCGAAATTCTTAACAAATAGTAATATAAATCTGTTCGTCGCTACCTGCCGTCAATTTCTCATGACTTGAAAACAGCGTTAATAACGCATTGTAAAATTAAACATTTCGTGTCTCATAAAAAGGCATATCGCAAAATCACAATTATTATACCTTCTCCAATATTACTAATAATGCTAACATACTGTAAAAGCTGTGTATTTTTTCCCTCTCTTCATTGCTATAACTACAGAGATTTATGTTTTACTATCAAATTTATTATATAGGTAACAATAGACGAGTCAGCAGTAAATCCAATTTGTCGTCTTTTTCTTTGAAATAATAATAATAAAGGTCATATTATTAGTCTATAATATTTCCAATACATCTTTCCACGTAAAAATTGCTTCTTCCTGTACATGTCTTGGGAAGAATATGTGGAATGCTCGATTTATTTGTATAGTTCTGCTTGTGTAAGCAGCTTTCGTGGCCTAAAAATGAACATCACAAAGTTATTCTATAGTTTGAGAAATAGAAAAATCCAACCGAATATCATTTTCCTTCTATATAGCCCACGCCTCTACTGCATACTTCCGAGTATAAAATATTAATATTCGTAAAAGTCAGTCCATTACGTATTTATCCGTTGTGGAAGATACAACTTTGACATCCATCAGATTTCGAAAACCTGTAAAGCATACATTACTTTCCGAATTTCAAGTGCATATTCCCACTATATTTCCATTAGAATTTTTTGTCATCATGAGTGTATAAGAATACAACCTATGATTTGAAATAAAGCATAACCAGTTTTCATTAATAAGGTATACGTCGAGAAAGTAACCTGCCCACAAGTATTGTAGAGACGTAATAATAGTGTCAAGTTAATTGATTGTACGCCATGTAAAGAGTACTTTTTATCCAACTAGCTTTTCCTAACATGGAATCATCGATTATGGAATTTCAAGAAATGAAAGAGAACAATGTTACCATGCTCTTTTTAGTTAGTAATATTACATAAGTTCAGGTGAATGGTTAAAGGGACGAATGACTTAATACGTCAATGAACTGTCAATGAATTATTACGACAAAAATTCATGAAGTACCAGCACGGAATTAAAAAATATGTTAAAGAAATATTTTTGTTTCTCGTCTTCCCCATTACTAGTATTCAGTAAGTATTGCGTAAGGTCAAAGTCTGATGGTTGCCTGTCATTCACTATAAAAGTGTAATAGTAATCTCGTGAAAAATAAATGAATAAATAAATGAAGTATAAATACGAAACTTTCATTCTTCCGCATCAGTTATTTTCAGATATATAATTACATAAAAAAAAATCCTGTGTTCATTATGCAAATTTTCATAAATAAAATGTAAGTTCAAGCATGGAAATTAATGAAAATTTATCAAACTTCGTATTTAATGTTAAATTGACATTTATGATTTTGTAAAAATATAAAAATTTGAAAAAAAGTATTGATTTAAACAGGTGACCCTTATTATTCTCTTTTAAAACTCTCCTGTGATCTAATTCTTTTAACGTTTTTTTTTAAATACCGGCACTTCTATTTATTTACGAAATGAAAAGTCACATTGAAATCTCAAACTTTAATTTCATTCAACCCTAAATAAAAACAACAAACCCGTCAAGTAATAAAAACTAAAGACGACATTATTCCCCAAATGTGGAGAAACATTAAACCTGTCACTAAGTTAGAAAATATGATTGTACCGTTTAATTTCCCACATCAATTACTGATAAAGCCTCACCATGTGCTAAAAGTGCAATGAGTGAAAACAAAAGGTAGTCAAGGCGACATTATAAAGCGGATGGTGATTAGCAATATTGCAAAGTGTCAGAAAAGGGGGGGGATCGAGTGTAGGGAGGGGAAAGGGAGGGATTTAACACTCGTGTTTGTACAATGCACATTTTGTCGCATATCTCATTATACAGGATAAACATTGCGGTCATCCAAGTCACATGTTCAAAGTGCTCTGCTGGGTATACGGTACGCTCCAAAATTTTGGACTGTGTACTCAATTAATAATGTTGATGTTTAGATATTGGTTTTTGATTCTTGGTAATATTTTAAATTACTATAACTTCCATAAATATTTCTGTAAAAAATAATTGCTCTCATTTGTACAGTGGTACGGTAGTTCTTTGTTGCCATTTTCTGAATTCTGCAACTCCTGTAGCTACAGATATTGTAATTGAATATGGTGACTACTTTACCAGATAACATTGGACGGATTGCATGAAACTGACTAGCACTGATGTTTTTTTTTATTACTATTAAAGAATTGCCTTAAGTTAATTAAATATAGTTGATTTTCTTAGAGAATTTCTCTGTAGAATCACCAGAGTTTCTATTACCAATATTGTAAAACCATTATTATTTTCAAAATCTGTGTTTTATATCACATTCAAAAGAATGCAAACTTGGTTATGTTTAAATCACGCTTAATATTTCAACCTGTAAACTAATATCGGAAATTCCAAAATAACGTACATTGAATAACTTTAATCTTGTGTAAATCTGAGGTATGTGCAATATTCAAGAACATGTAAAACTTTCCTCAAGAATAGTAACATTGCTCTTTCACGAAAGATAGCTAATTTTTATTTCTTACTTTTTCGACCTTCCCGTCTTCCACATTCTGAATAATAAAAAGAAACTCTTCCTTTTATTTTTCCTTAGAAGAGAAATAAAATGCAAAGTGGTTGCACAAACGATATACCTTGCTAAATTTCAAGACAAAATGGTACAATCGTTTACAAGCTCAAAAACGTAATTGTCATCAGTAATGTTGAAGAGTACAATTTTCTTTCATCTTTTCGTATTTATGATGCTTGATTATTAAAATTCTGTCGCGCTGTAAATAGTATGCTGTTTTCTGTATATTTACAATCTTCAAGACCAAAGTGGAGCTCTTTGCTTTAGGACATACCAAAAAGAACGGATGACATGAACGTTACAAATTTGCTGCTTTTGGAATTACAGAACTTCTTGCTATTGAAAAATTGCTACAGATTTCAACTAATTCCTATGCCAATTATTAATTGAAATTTTCTAACTTCAGGAGTACAGAAGCTCATCAGTTTCCAATCACACTGGGAGATGATTCACGCAATGAATACTGCAAGGTGTAAAATTTGTTCGAAAACAAGAACACACTGATGCTGAACACAACAGTCTCAACAGATTCCTTGAATCGCATACATTGTAAAACCCATTACGATGAATATATTATGGGGTCTTTTCGGTTATAGCCCCCCCCCCCCATCCAATTTCGGTTATAATACGCCCACCGCCAATAAAATTTCGTTTCATTTTGTTTTGTTTTATAGTCAAAACTGAACAAATCTATCCTGACCTTCTCTGACCTAACTTAACCAAACCTGACCTACTCAAAAGAAGAGACACCTAGGTTGGTTCAGGTTAGGTCAGGTTGGGTCGGGTTAAGTCAGGGAAGTGAAGGTCAGTTAAATTAAGTTTTGCTGTTTCAAGTAAAAGAAGCAAAAGAAAACGTAAAATAGAATTTGGAGACGTATAACCGAAATTAGCTGGGTGGGGGGATTATGTGCAAAAATCCATATTCTGTTTCCAAAGTGTGAAAATAAGATAGCAGGTAAATTAAATCTAGACACGCATTTTCAAATTCCTGGATTCCAATAATCAAAGGACAATATAAAACGCGGTGTAAAACATGATTAATCAACGTTTCCTAGAACAAATTACAGCGAATGAAAGAACAAATCCATTTCCGTGAATTTTCTGATTGTGAGTATATTAGAGTTCTTCGAAGCGTATTCTATTACAAATTCCAATTCATTCTTCCTTGGTAGCTGACAAGTAGCAATATGTACTGTAACATCACATCATTCCACGTGTCCTTCATTTAGTTCCAAGTTATGGCATGTCTCCTCTCTATACATGCTTCCTCAATATCTTCACATCGGAAGAAAAAAAAGGAAAAGTCTACCAATTCAACTTTTTTCTTGAAGCAATAAAGCCTTGCAGCATCCTTTTGGCCTCTAGCATGCAGTTGTGAAGAAAGAGGAAAAAGTTTTAATAGTGTTCCCCTCTCCCCCTCGCTTGGTCATGCGACAAAGTGTTGATGAGATTTCGTACCGTAACTCAACTGCATGTCACAATCTTCAACGACTGCAATAAAAGACTGCAAGTAGCTCATCTAAATGTGCTACTTTTCGTCGCAAATTAAACAGGTCAACGTTCAAAATTACAGCGTTGCTGGAATCCTGAAAAAACTCTTTAAACGGGACTGTAAATCCATTAGAAGAAAGCATGCTGAGAATAAAAGAAAAGACAAAAGAGCCAAGAAGATTAGAACAATCGGAAGTGAATATCTTCAGAATTTCTGTTCACGTTTACAAATATCGTGACGTAGGTTAGCTCAAACTTTCCTCTTGTTAAAAAGAGAATGGTCTCACAATGTCACCTTGGAAAACTGCAGCAGTATGTATCAAAATTCTTGAGGAAAAAAATTTCTTTCACAATATCAGAATCCTTGTGCAGTATGGAGTAAAATTCCATAAGTTGCACGTCTGTTCCGGCTCAACGGATTTTCTAAGATTCCAGTAAAGGTAGTCTACTTTTATGGATCTCCCAAGTTCTCTCCCACTAACTCCAGTGTCGTGACTAAGTGGCAATCCGAGGTGATAATTGGCTTTGGAAGAAAACTTTCACTACTGCCGTTAGAGAACATAAAGAGACAGATTACAAGTAGGAGAAGTGATGAACTTCATTTGATGCTCCAAACATTTTATGTTATGTTCAAATGAATTGGAATTTGTTAAAGAAGATTTGATTTTGTATTACAGCTTATTAAAACTGTGATTTACTCTTGTCATGTTTCAGACGAAAAATGAAAAAGTTTTTTGTATTTTTTGAAATGTTCCGTGTACTTTTAAGAAATTAAAAAAAAATGGAACGAATGTACGTATAGACTCTGATTTTGCGGTGCTCCGGGTAAAATGGAGATCAGGGTATGTAGACCCATTTTACAGTGACACAGTATCATTTAACATTGTAGTTGTGTCATTCTATTTCGAAAGCAGTAGAAAAACATGCTTATTTATCGCAATTCCTACTCTACCCGGGTGAGACAAAATCAAGGCCATAATCAATAATATAAAATATAAGGGTATGACAAACTCACACTATGTATAAGTTGTACACACAGCAGCTTTGCTGCTACTTTCGTATACAATAATGAAGGTATACTGTGCAAAACTACATTTCAAAAGTTCTTCTTCCATTTCATTAATCATTTCAAAGTATTCATCAACAATTTAATGAAGGCAACGCACAGTAAAAAAAAAAAAAAAAAAAAAAACTTGTAATCTCAAAATATATCTGGAGGTGTAAATAAAACAAATGCCTTAAAAATATATAACCTCGTAAGAGAATTTCACTGACTTAGGTCTAATAATTATAATTTACATCATACAGCAAATCATTTCGATTTTAAATCAGCTATTAACCTAATCACTCTGGTCTCATAAATGTTCGAAGACTGTTTTTTTTTGTTCTAAATACAATCCTGCTGTGAACTTTGATCTGTATAGTATAAGAGCTTTTAGAGTGAACTAATTTGAATTTCCTCGATGTTGTCAGAGGATTATGGCCTCTAATGTTCTTCCAACGAACATAAAAAAAAGTTAAGACCTGCGCTTTTTTTGTCTTTAGAAAATGACACTTCGTCATGAAAAAGGATGGCGTATATTATTTAAAGTGCAGCAATTCTTCATGGAGTCATATTAACCTACATTTAGAAAGAAAATAACGCCACTAGTAACTTTGCATGTCACGTTTAGTGATGAACAACAATATTTGTAAATTATGAATGCAAGTCTTGCAATGCCATGTTCTTTACTACTTCAAGCTTTTTTTCGTACTTAGCGGGATCATACGGCGAAAAGAAATATATTATTTTTGTTATCTGCATTTCAGATTATTAAATCTTTTCCGTTTTTTTCTTGCAATTCTTTTCTTTTGAATTTATTTGATTTCGCCATGGTAGAGAACCACAAAAATAGCAAAGATATAATATTGGGATTTATTTATTGTCCAACTGTTACAGTAACTCTTACTGTATATATGGAACCGTTGCATAATGTCTTTTCTGAAAAGGATAACGTTCTTCACAATTTACAACACAACATTCCACTTTTATAGGCTTTTACTTTTTCCATTTATTTGCGTTTCAAGTGAAATGAATTACAGCATTTCTGAGATTGATTTTAAAGCAAGAAAAAACAGCTTAATCGTACAAGATGCGCTAACGACATGCTTCAAATAATATTGCTGCATGTTTACAGTACATCACAAAAAAGAAGAAAACCGGATAGTCCGAATTTTTATTTCGTAAAGTTAAGGTGGAATTCCAAAACAGCTTGGGTTGCAGAACAAGCTACAAGCGAGTAAATTTTCGCGCTAGCGATGCATTTTTAAAACGGTTTAGAACTACGTCCAGTACATGTGTGACCAACTTTCAACTGCGAAAACTGATACCTTTTCGTCCATTCTATTGAGGTAAGCTTTAAAACTTTGTTAAATTAACTATTCAGGAAAGAATTTAAATATATGTGAAAATGTTCACCCTCTAGAAGTAACATTCGCACGCTATAAACAAACACTACACTCAGTTATGGAAAGCCGCGTTTACTGTTGAATGTTTTTTTCGTTTCTTTATAATTAATTTTGTGGTGCTTCATAATAATAACGACTACCACATTATATTATGACAACACAGCAGATTAATGTAATTAGCACTGCTGAAGATTTTCAAGAAGAGCTAATAAGTTGTGATTTTGTAACCCATTAACATTATATATGAATCTCCAAGTTCATTCCATCAACACGTTCTGCATACATAATAACAGCACAACCTAAAAGTGGCGATAAAAGAGCGAAAAGAGAAGCTACATCATTTTCATCTAATGACAATTTACACTCAATTAAACGCTGAGGACACACACCTTCAACAAATAAAGGCGAAATAATTCATAAACGAAATCGAGGCATGAAATGAGAAGACCGCGCGTACTGTAATCATCACAGCGAAATAATACGATTCTCTCCAATGCAATTAAGTGTCCCCTGCCATTCACACATCCCATCAACCATATTTGAATAACATATCTTCAAATTTGTTGTTGTGAAGATGACTTCTCCCCTGTGCTGTCTCATACATATTTGCTGTCAAAAATGGTAAGTATCATCCCCAGAGTGCTGAGCGTGTCCATGCGCGAACAGTAAAAGGAACTTCCTATTTCATGAGTAGAATATATACATCGGGGGGTTTTGTTTGTATCAGCACTTCACCCTCGCACCCCTCCCCCTCTCGCAATGGAGGAAGGGAAAGCCTAATTATTTCTCCACGCGCGTGCCACCCCAATTACTCTTTCTCAATAGTGCCATTGATTGGTCAAAGAGAAATATTCGTTCAAATTTTTATCTTTATGGCATGTACATTTAATTCGAGGCTTCTGTCAGCTACGTACATATGACAAGATGCATCACACATTCAATTTCAAAACCTACATGTTTGTAAAATTTCAGAAAATGTCATTTAGTTGCATGTAATGAAAGTCGATGTTACAAAATGTTAAATACATTCAATAAAATATTCAAACGCCTGCAGAAGTGTTTCACATTTCTATAAATAAATTCACTTCCAAACGGTAAATTTCGAACCGTTATAAATATATTACATCACAGTTTCTAGTCGTCACTCTAATCACATTTGAGTAGAATTAGTTCATTGTAGTAGGAAAGATTGTTACTATAAAAACGGGATACCGCAATTTCTCGTGATTCATTGGTATACGTTCTCAAAGAATCTGATAATGCGTAGAATAATTTCCAATCTAAGACCAACCCACGGTTTTGCAAAAAAGGTGAACACCCTAAAGTCTTTGAAATCAACTAAAGAAAGAGGTCAGTCACTTTTTACTTTTCTTATGTGTCATACTTTTGGCGGACACAGAACAGTCGAACCTTCAGGTTATATCAAAGTACTTGTCAGGAATAACAAAGTCTAGACGTGATTCACCATTTTGATATTAGGGAAGTTTTCCATCATTGGGGAAGATATCAGAAATACATTAATAAGATATGGGATATACTTTTTCTATGTATAAAATATCAAATTCAAATATGAGAAAGATAATGTTTACTGTTTTTCCCTCTCATTCTCATCCCTCCCCCATTTTGAGTGAATAAAGTTGATCGTGTACTGTGCTGCATGTACGGTACTCGACTTGCTGGAAAAGGGGTGAAAATCTGCTGCCAGAGTGGATGACTCATCGGGAATGAAATTTATTACAACGTGCACCACTTGCAAAACTCTACCTCATATTAATTTCATGTTCAAATACCAGGAATTTGAAATGAACTACGAAGCAAACATTATACTCGTTTGACTTTCGAATATAAAGGAAAGATTATATCATTCTTATTTTGAATTAAATTATTGTAATCGTTCGATACAAAATCTGTACGCATTAGATACACGACAACACGAGCATGTTTACATCGCGTAAAATGTGAAGTGTTTGTTTTAATTACTGATTAGAAGTAAAATGTTTCTCCATCCCTCTTCTCCCATGAGGAACGAAATGACCAGAAGACTACTAGCACTTCCTGTTCTGCATGCAGAATTAAACTAAGTGATTAACAAATGCTTCGAATCAAGGAGATGGAAAATAAATAGAGAAAGAGGAATACGTAGAATAACCAAAAGGGAAATAACAAAACCAGTTTGTTAATCGACGGAATTCCTATCTTGGAAAACACTCCTCACCAAAACTATTTATTGAAATTTCGGAATTGTAAGGCACGCTTATATATCAATAAATATAGATATGGCACTGCTCTAACACTTCATGACAAAAAGGGATAATACTGTTTCTTATGGTTGCGCTCTCTCAGCAATGACCTTAACCCAAATAATAACATTCGCAATTTGTTTTGTAAACTACATAATTGCACCAAATGATAATAATATAATACCATATTAACAAGAATAACAACATTGAAATACAGGTGTAAAATATTTATAAAACGTGGGAGAAACAATTGTACTTTCCAGACCAACCCGAAAGTATTTAGATTCACACGAAATCTATCATTTATTCTCCACAAATCAGATTAAATTCTAAATCGAATCTCGATACATCACTTGAACCTCAACAAGTACTTTTGATTTGGGTGTTGATACTTTCCTTAAGTATCTAAAATTATCTCTCTCTTTTTTTTCTTTTTTCGAAAGATGAATTGGGTAATCCTACTTGATCGATATTTAAAGGATGAGCAAATACTCTGAATATATCTTGTTGGGAATTTTTTTTCTTTCTTACCTGTTGTGGGCGGTGAGCTGAAGGCGTAGGGAAGAGATTTTCGAATTCCTTTTCATACGATGATGCTCCATTTGAAATGCTTCCTTATCATAATACACAGGTTCAAAATGATGAATAAATTCATTCAAGGGGAGACCTATAAAAGAAGAGGATTTATTTTTAGTATTCACATTAAAAGGAAAATATAAAGAAGAAAATGGTTCATTCAGGCTAATAATTATTGTTGTTATGTATGAAGCATTTTTCTTCCAACAAAAATACTGAAAAATTGTTTTCCAATTTTCTATAACGATGGTAATATATATTTATAATGAAGTGAATAAACTTTAGAACTCTTTTCAGTTTCATTATTATGCTCTATTCGTCAAAGAGGAAACAGAGAGTAGAAAATTTGTCAATAATTACATTTTGTTCATATTCAAAAATATAATAATGTAACGCATGACCGAACATTTCACAACAGAAGCTCGCAAAGAGATTCTAATATGTCGAGCAATAGCTTCGTTTGTCAGTGTTATTAAACAAACCTTTATTTTCTTTGATATTAGCGAAAGATATTAATCCATTTCTGTTTTTAATATAAAATAACTGTTGGTAATGAAAGCTTTTAATTCCCGATGGTATCGTAGATAGTTCCTTAAAAAGGGAATATTTAGGAATATTTGAGTACTTGTCTATTATTTCGAGTTTTCGACTACTTGAATTTTTTTAACGGCCCAATTTTGTCATGACTACTTAATTTTTCAGGCGACTACCAATTTTTAATTGTGTCAATTTTAATGTGTCTGAAACTGAGTAAACCATTAGAGCTTTCTGAATCTGACCTCATACCTTCTGAACCTGGCCTATTGAATAATGGTTTTTCAATCTCATCTAGCCATTAATATTTTATGCGTTTTGAATCTGGCTTAAGCAATGAATGTAGTAAACCAAAATTTATTGGACTAAAATATTGACATATTACTGTGTGGTACAGTAATAACATCGCAATAATATACCAATTCCAGGTCTTTTCTGTTAAGTGAATCCAAATTTTATAACTTGCATTCACCACTACTCATTGCTGACCACCCGACCTGACGCTGACTCAGTTTAACTAAGTATAAGGTTAGACTAGCTCAGCATAATTACATAAGGTTAGGTTAAGTTAGTAAGACGTCAGTCAGCAGTACAAATAACGAATGATATAATGCAGATTATAAAATTGGAGGTAGAATAAGGTATAACCGAAAAAAAACATACAAAGCATGTTCATATAGTTAGTAACAATAATGGGTGTGTTAATTTTAGGTAGTCATATTAATAGACATACTAGCTACTTTTAGGTAGTCGCAATAAGTTTAATAGACAAGTACCAATATTTGTATAGGGAGTGGCTTACAAGAAATCTTCCGTCTTTTCACATTTTCTTGAATGTATATATAATCTTGTGACTATTATTTTGTAGTGCATGTCAGTTCTATGACAAATTTCATCCATGGATGTTCCGTATTGATAGTTGTAAAAGTATTGAAGTATAAGTATATTGATATTGATTCAAATTGCTCTCAATGACCGTTCATAAACAGGTAAGGAATAACTCAACATTATATACAGTATCTATAAATTCAGGTTAATTTTAATAGCAAATTTTTAGCACTATTTTATTTCTCACTGTTGAAGAATCTGGAAAAGTCTATTGTCAGCACACGTTTAAAAGAAGAAATGAGTTTCTCCATCCTTCTCCTTTCGCATATTTTGAATTTCCTTTTATTGCTTCACAATAGGTGAGATGAAAATAGTCAGTGTCCTCGTCTACACATTCTGTAACGTAACTTTTTGTCAAAACTACGCTACTACGGTATTACAACAAATTTAACGTGACCTTATACAGTACTAACATGCATGTTAACTTGTAAGAACCAGCAAAACAATGCAACGAAAATGAAGATAACTGCTTTGAGTACTACTATAAACTTAATCTCAATCAATCTTACACGCAAGAATTTTACAATAAGAGAAGAGTTTTATAAAATAAAATAAAAATATGAAGTTCATGAAAATTTTGGCAGTGAATTTTCTCTTATTAGTCACTGAATTTCAATTTTTCAATGTCTCTGCGTCAGTTTTACTAATTATATCAAAAACTACAAAACGATGTAGGTAAATTTTCGTACTTTTATCCTTGCTCATATTCCACCTTAATAATACCCCAGGACAAAATATCATGCTTTGACAATTAACGGTGCACAATAACACTTTCACAATACAGAAAAAAAAGCTGATGAAAAAATTCTTGTATCTATAATGGTATGTAGAAATGTGCAGAAGGAAACCGAATACAAAATTCATTCCGCCTCTCTGTCGTTCTGCAAGCCTCTACAATTCCCTCTAGTACAATAAAATGCCGCATTACACTTAAAGTACAACTTGAGTATTGCCTTTGCGTATGTTGCATTTACACACTCCAAAAGAGAAAAATCACAACTCTATTTCCACCTTTTCTGTATTTTTCATTAAAATAAAACAATATTTAATCTTTGTACCACAAGTCACTTTATTACCACGGTGTATAAAGTACAATAGTGAAATTTGTCTCTGCTATATGTTGAAATTGTATGTGACGTGCATATTTTACTGCTGAAGTCTCATTATGTTTTTAGTATCCCCTTGAGCATTTGCTAATGATAATGTTTTTGGAGGGTTCTGCAGTAGTCTTGGTCGATACTTGAGTGTCTTTCACAAGTCCTTCATTTTGTTTGAAACAGTATCATTTCTTGCGTGTTAGAGTCGTTATTACTTTATTTTAAGAAATAACATTCTTAATCTCTAATCCGTGCTATTTAATCAGATAATCACAAAGTTCTTCCTGACTGCTATAAAGAATCTATCTTGAGTTTTAATGCAATTTTAAACTTGGGGAGTATATATCTACTGCAGAACGCTTTTAGAAATAGACTCACGAAGCTTTCTCTATATATACATACTGTAGAAGGTTCAAAGCCAAGGTAATGTGGCAGTCTGCTATCGTGACAATAGAAACGTAGGGTTTGCCTATTCATTACAGTGACAACTAGAATCAATGAATCCTAATTAACAAGTTGAAGTTCCGTATATTGTAAAATATTGCAAAAGGGTACGAAGAGTGTTGTATGAGTCACACCTTCTCTGTCGGTGAAATGAGGTTTTATCTTGTTTCCATTTTCTCGAGTAAACATCTTGTTGGCTTCTTGTGTTGAGACGAAATACCATTAATAAAGTTCTACTATACGATTATTCTGAGTATTTCTGAAAGGAATATATTGATAAGTAATCAGTGAAGGAAAACTAAAAGGAAAACTTTATTTGATTAGAATAAACTTTGGATTTTGATATGTTTATTGTTTGTTAGTTTGAAAGTAATTGTACTACCGTAGTGTTGATAAAACTATCGTTCTGGAAACCTGGCAAACGATCTGGATCATTATTTTGAGTTTACAATCTGATAAAAATTCTTCCAGAGAGGAAATGAAGCCGGTCTGAAAGCAGCCAAATATATCTCGATTCATCTAGATTTCATACTGCCCGATTGCTTAACCTATATAAATGCCAACCTCTTCTTTTTTTTGGGAAAGGGGGAGATTTCTATAAAGAGTATAGATGCCTTCCAGTCTGTGGAAAGATTGATATAGTTTGGAACAGAGCCAAGACAGAAGTAGAGCAGAATCTTCAAACTTATGTGGGTTTCAGCGGACCTTTTTTTTCTAATTCACACAATACTTACAATTCTCATAACCCTTCTTTATTCTGCTCTCACAAGAAATCCATTACTCTAGCTGTTTTCCTTCCCTCTCTCAGAAGATGTATTTTTTTCCTCTAATTACCACCATGGTGCTGCTGCCTCTTGCAGTGGAAGGGATTTCCATTACAAACTATTAATACTGAATCTACCATTCACAGTTAAGGGAACGCTAATATGACAATGACTATTTTACAGGTAATTAAGTTTGACGTAAAAGATGGTATAGTATGCAAATATCTAACCTCCAGAAAGTTAGTGAAATAATATAGTAAGAAATTTACCAATGATAATAAACCAAATAGGAACATTTGAGCCGAGATAACTCCCTGTTGCCTCAGAGAACATGAAATTGTATAGTTCCGCAAGCCATATTAAACCATAAAAGCCACATTAGCATTCTCTCAGAAATATTGCGAGTAAAAGTTGAGCATCAGTGTTATTTGTAAGAAAGTCTTGGAAGACATGAGGGTCCCCAACCGAGCATGGGTCCTCCCCTATTTCTTCACATGAAGAAAATTAAGCCCATCCCATGCAAATGAAGGAAGCTTTTCCTTCCAAAGAACAAAGAACCCCTTTTAGCTGTAAGAACACAAAAGGAATGAATTCAGTGGGCCGCCTTAAACCGATATCTTCCAAGTCACAATTAAGTTTGAACTTCACAACCCCCCCCCCTCCCTCTTTACCTCACATTTCCAGTTTTAGTTCCACTTGAGCTACCTACCATTGGCAGTAAATTGACACTTAGACCCAGAGAATAGTATACGGACTGTTGCGCTACATTTATATATATAAAGAGAGAACTCCTTTTTACTTAGTATCAGCAAGAAAGAAAGCAATTATTTCCCCTGCTGGCAGGCAACTATATCTTTGCAAAAACGCAGACATTATCGTTCCTTTTTTAATGAGGCGAGATCTGTCTAGAGAACTGCTACAACAAAGTGTTCATAGGATTTTTATCTCAAGCGTGAAGATAGAAAACCTCAGGACAAAATAAAAATTTGGAATGTATAGTATCCTCTTATTGCATTTATGCTAGAATGATTTTTCTAATTCAAGTTATATAAGAATTACAGCAGCAACTAAGGAAGGAGGTTTTAGATTAGTAAGGGAAAGTAAAACAAAAAAAAGTAATTCCTTTCGGATTAAATGCAATGAATTCTTCTGGTATTATCGGAATGAAATGATATCAGATAATTGATTATGAAAGCCTAGGTGAAATGGTTGTACTTTTCATTCCCAGTATTTAACAATACAGTAAAAATCAACATATTCAGCAGGAATGACACAGTTCTGCTATCACTTTAGTGACATCATCCAAACAAGTAAAAAGTTTCGTCAACGCTGCAAAAATGTTTACCAAAAGTTCCCGTCGTGAAATATATGACAAGTGATTATAGTACTATTAGAAGAATCGATTCTATTTTTTGTTCTTTTCATACTTTTTGACGTTTCTGTATGTCAGTACAATCTCCTTAAAGCAAAATCTGACAAGGAGAAAAAAAGGAAGTCTTGTTTGTTAGAAGAAAACTCTCGATCTGTTATCGAATCTTAGCTATCAAGAAAAGAGTCAGATGACAATTTCAGCTGATACTTGTAAGGATTGAATTTGCCAATCTATATTTGCTTCCAAATAAATTGGAGAAAAATATAATTGTGTCTGCGAGGTCAAAGCGATAATAAATTATAACAATGGTTGGGTTTAAAATAATCTGTTCAGGTGTTGGAAATGTTAGTTTAGAAATGTGATAATTAATAGTACATTTTACAATAAGGAAACGATGAATGTAGAGATAACAACTGATTCATTTTATTCACATAATGTAAGAAATGAACCTTGTATTCATCTGTATATATCATTTTTTATATTTTCACTCGAGTTAGAATTTTTTTACTCTTCCTTCTTTTGGCACGAAGGAATTTTCTTTCTTTTTTTCCATTTTGAAGAATGTACGTTTTCATTTCTTATTGCCTTTTTTCCCTTTCTTCGGCGACATACTCACAAAATGTAGAATATTTATTCATAAGGTTTTAATGTAGTTGTAAAAACAAAAGCACCACAACCTTACAATACAATATTTTTTATGTTACTAAGAATATTTGCTAACATTTGCATCATAAAATTTTCTAAACAATTTATTGTAACAAGTTGTACGTATTCACATTATCACCGAGGCTACTACACACTTGAAACATTTTCTTACGTAATAAAGCCACGTACGCATCTAATATTTCTGCCTATAAAGTGTTAAGAAAATTTGAAACAATAATCTATTTTCACTTTCTAATTTCATTCGTATATGGTTTAATATAACAATACATTTTAAAACTTTCCCGTTGAAATCTTTACCCTATAAGAGATGAAAATAATGAATTTCCTATCAGCTGTGAAACTTAAAGTGCTTTATCTGTTTATTAAAAATTCAAATGCTCTACCTTCCCCCTTCCAATAGCCGTACATTATTTGAATTTAAAAATAACACTTCCTTTTGTGAAACTTTTCTTCTCTTGGAAAATCCCACCATGGTCAGTCAGTTCTATTTCCCAGCATGGACGTCGCCAGGGGGGGGCTAGGGGGGGCTTTGGGG
>JAQFYR010000102.1:0-16447 GCA_034694985.1 Campodea silvestrii
GTATAAATGGAAACTGCTTTCATCCCGACATTTCATTTCTTCTTCGAAATAGTTTGGGAACACCTGGGTATCTTTATATTATTATTATTTTGAAGTGTTATTTAATTTTTGCTGTCAAAATACTCTCCTTTCAAGGATATTTACCATTTTGAAAGTAAATCATCTTTGGACAGGGTTGACAAATATGTCTTCGAAAAGTTCATGATACTTGTCCGACATTAAACTTTAAGATAGATATATACGTGTTGCGGTCAACATATTAAAGATACGTTTATTTGAGCTGTATTCGTCATAATGATCATATCTATGTTCAAATTTCAAAGTAAATGTATTAATCGTAAAACCAGATATATGAACTAACAATATGATGTGAGCAGCGGATGGCAGCGAAAGCATCTCGGCAGCAGATACTTTTCTAATATTGTATCCATATATACATGAAATACATCTCGCTAACGGCTAATCTTATGGGAAAAATAGAATACATAAATTCGGCAATCTTTGAAAAAGAAATTGAAAAAGTCAAATCCTTGATGCCACAGCTCAACTTTAAAGGATTAGGATTATTACTTACAATAAAGTCAATACACCGTATCAGTAGTGAAGTCAACACTCTGCCACCATAATTTCAAATAGGATCAAGTTGGTGCTCCCCTCTACCTCACATTTCACCAACTACAGCAAACTAAAATGCAACCACAGTACGTGCTTCCCTCTGGAGGTAATTGCAAAAATTACAATAAATTGTTGATGGCTTGATGGCTATATCAAAGTACAGTAAATGTAGGCAGATCACATCGTTCGACTCAGTACATAACTCATCAGAAGTATAGGAGCTGTGAAAACTGATTTTGCACGTTTCTTATTAAATGTCACGTAAAATATTATCTGCAATTACTTGGAAGTGTCACATAAACAATTATATTCGTGATTTTTTTCATTTAATCTGATTGTGAGCTTTGCGACTTGAATTTTCAAGCAGGTTCTAAAAAGCTGAATTACGATTCACTTTAGGTCATGCTCAAAATATTAAAATATGAAATCTTTTGTTTTGTAAGATTTGAAAGTTTGGGTTGCTGGAAGTAAATATATACATTTCGTATTTTGTTTGTTTTACTGCTATTTGTGGACATTTGTAACAAGTCGTGCCTTTTCCTTTTTTATATGAATTTTTTGTAATACGTTTAGGAAAACTTTGCGAGTATATATGATAATTATTACACAACCGTACATAATAAACATGAAATTATTGCCGTACGTTAACACTAATAATATGATGATATCTTCCTCAAACCTTTGTATGTGCGTAAATACCTCCAACAATGGTATATGATGCAAGTTGCAAGTATGTATAGTAGTTTATTCTCTATTGTGTACTATGAACTGGAAGTATATTATTCTGGGTTTAATGAAATAGATACTGGAGCTTGCCTAGATGACGAGCTTAAATGTGATGAAAGCGTGGTCTCAATAAGTTGAACCCAGCAATTTAGGAAAAAACACTCATACCACGGCACATTTGACTGTACTTGAGTATAGGTACGGGCTCAAACTCCATTTGATTACACGGAAATTTACATGAGTACTCATACTCAAGTACAGTCAAATATGCATTACTGGTGCAGGGTTATTATCCCATAAATGTCTACCGCCACCACCGGTTTCTATATATTCCTTAGTTCGGTACGGTACATCTGAATTTCAGAGCTGCCGGTATTGTTTATAGAATTCTCTTTTTCTTTGAGTAAACACAACAGCCAGCATGCGTAATGAAAAAGAAATAGGAATCGGCCGATCCCACCTAGGTGAAATTTACATTTTTCCTGAGTCGATCCAGATCCCGGAAGAACCGTGGACATCCGCCAGCAGTAATGGTATACGAGTCGATCATCAACGGATGTGTATTATTTTATTTAAGCATATAATTATACTTATAATATACATACGATAAATTTGTACATAGTTCAAAGTTTATTTTGTAAGGAAATATAGCTGGTACGGTATCTGATATTAGTTCGTTTATATTTTAAATACAACGCGAGCACAGAATGCCTTCGCAGTTCATTCCGCCGCAATCGCGGTAATCCTAGGCAAAGAAATATTGTGCTCGCTGGTGTATTATACAGTTTGCTATAATATTTTGAATAGTAACGTAACTGCTGTGCTGTACTGTAATGTTGCATTGCGCCTATACGTTAATTTATAACTAAATATATGTAGGTGTGCTGTACATAAAGAAATTACTTGATTATTAATTTATTAATACCGCACAGCATCACATTTTAAACAAAGCAGCAGTAATAGAGAAATAAAATAATTTATCAGAGAACAGTAATTGAGAAAGGAATAATAAAAACGTAGAAACTCCAAAAGTTAATATTTCATTTGCTTGTAGCGCAATCTAGCATAATTCTGCTATTTAGAAAGCAATTTCACATTTTAAATGTTGTTTCAGCAATCGTGTTCGTACTATCATGGCCGAGGACATAAAAATATAAATATAATTCAAGATTATAAAATTTTAAAAGTCGATGTTATACGATAAAAATATACAGTACAAGTTGAAAACATACACCAGTAGATAGTAGATCAAATTCATAACTGTTTCAGGAATGTTTTTCAAAAATCATATATTGCATCAAGTGGATAAAACTGTACAGTTTTACATAAATAATTCATATTCATGAAAATATTATTAGTTTATTACAATCATGATATTTAAAAATAGATTTGCTTTGGAAGAACCAGGCTCGACAACTTTGAATGAATAAAAATCACATATTATAAATAACATCAATAACCAAATCCAAATTATTTCAAAGTATTATTCTGTCAATCACCAAAGTAATTATCCAAACACCAAGGACAACTTGATTCTTTCCAGATCATCGTTATATAAACAGTAACTAAAACAAAGTACAATGTTCTAACTACTGCTTCTAAGTCTTATACTAATCAGAACATCTTCTACGTTAAACATTTTCTAATGATCTGAAAACATCTGCAAATATATTGTAATTGGAAGAACATATCCTATGGTAATTCTACTTCTGTTAAATCTAGTACTAAATAGGAAGGAGAGGATTTTAATTCCCCCCAAGTGGAAAAAATTCTTTCGCTCCTTATCAACGGGTTTTTCTTTGAACAAAGGATCATTGATAGAAGCTATATAAAATTGCTACAAATGGTGGTCAGTGTAAATGATGGCCTTTTAGAAAGATTAAGGAAGCAATTACATAGATAAGGATTCTAATGAGCAGACTGATTAGACTCCGATGTACTTCCATTTCTAACGAGACAATGTTTACAGCTGAATAAATTATGCTTTCAATTTTGGAATTTAATGAATATTATTTCTCTTCGGCACGAACATATAAATTCTCCACTTTTGGTTCTCATTATGTACTATAAAGACTTTAATTTATGCAATTTATTTGGAGGTTAGTGTCGTTATATAACTTACAGTGTAAAAGTCAATATATTTCTTTTATAGGTAAATGCGTGTACTGTGTAATACCAGATATCGCCGTTTCATTGGTTTCTTTATTATTATAAATGAAGGTAACGCAATGTTGAATGCATTGCACCCAGATTATGTGTGGTATAATTTGAGCCTTTACTGCTATTCTATTTGGAAAACTAAGTGCTGATATATAACGTGATAAGCCATTATAAGTTTTGAGATACACACAAAAATTATTATTGTCAAAACTCCGAACAGTCGTTGAAGATCAGTGAGGCAAGTAAACATGTTGCTACAATAAGTTGAAAAATATAAGATAAACTGTTTTATAAAGTTGTAATGTTAGCATATTATAAAAGTCAAAATATAGGGATTTTCACTGCGAGTCTAAAGCAATATGCGAAAAACAATCTCGAAAACAGGCAATATTACCTTTACCTATAATGCGGTATGTCTAGCAGCACGATAATGGAAAATTTCCTTCTTCGCTTGAAATACCATTACTATTGTGGAAATTACTTTAGCGACTAAAGACTAAATTCTTCGGTTGATGAGTATCTTTTACTTAAAAAAAGAAAGAAAAAACAGATAAGTTAAAGAAACTGTTGAACATAAATAAAGCTCATAAAACTTACTTAAAAGTTTTCCCTTCAAAGTCGAAATTATTGTTATTCCCATAAATTCCAAAGCAGACTTCTTTGCGCAACTTTTACCTTCCCTCTACCTTTGGCATTTTTTGAATCCCGGCCGACTTTAGAGCTTATCAGAGCTGTTTGTTGTTCTTTAGTCTAACCACAAATACGCCAACAAGCGTCGCTTTCAAATCTTCGAATGAAAAATTATCACTTCTAAATAGACCTCCCCTTGGGTGGCACACAACAAAAATGGCCGCCTCCATTCTTCCTCGGGAAAGAAAAAGGTTTTCGGACATTTTCAAACATTCGAGAGATAAAACAGGGATCTTACCTGGTAAAGGAAACGAGAAAAATGGTTCATTTGTAGGCTCATGTTGTATTTGGTGGGTTTACAAGTTGCTTTTAGCTTTTATTGTCCAAGAGTGACAGAATTAGAATGATGGTCTTCCAGGTGAGTTCAAAGTGACGCTTTTCAATGAATTAGCATTATCGGAACTTTTTGTTTAGGGTCAATTTTGGGTTCGGTTTATTTTCTTGACAAATTATGAAATATTATTGAAAATAAGAGGTACTTTCTTTATCTACAAAAATATAATATGGCAAATATGCAGTATATTATCGTAGTTTAATTTTTTGACTATATGAAAACTGTTTTGAAGTTGGGACCACAAACTCGCAAGTACAAAAAGACGCGTTGAAATTTACTCAACTGCATGAGATGGAAATACCGTGATAACATTTCTCATATTGAAATACAAGATATTACTGACAAGATGTATTTATTCTTCTTTGTGATATTATGTCAGCAATTTTTCTAAATTTGTTTCACTTACATAATATTTTTATAGCTTAGTGATTTTGTTGAGTATTCCCTGCATATAGTGAATTTCTAAAACATTTAATTATAAATGTAATTACAGATTCTTATATTTATGATGACATTCACCATTTATCCATCACTATCATTCAATGTAAAATTGTTCGATAACTGATTTATTTTCAAGCCTTCATAGTTCATACTGCTGTATATACAACGCGATCAGGCAGCATATATGAACATCGTTTCATATATAAATGCAGCTGTGTGTTTGGATTTCGTGAAATGATATTAAGAAAAAATTAGACTGTTTTACTTTTGGTACAATCCACCAAAATAGAAAGATGACTCTTCGTATTCTATCAATTTTGTCTTTCAAACCCATCTTTCCATAAAGTTCTTCTCTCGAGACTATATAGCTATTGCCTATGGTGTATTATAATTTTCTTTCTATATAAAGTTATTTAATTAATTGTTATATTATTTAGCATACCCTTTAATACCTATACTGATGTTTTTCGTATCATTTAATTTTGATATTCAACATTACTCTAATGAAATTCACATTACGTCTATTATCCGACACTTCTTACAACGTATAACAAAATTCAGATGTCGAAAGTTTTATATCTTATTACATCCAACATTTTTGATTCCCAAAATTTCGAGAGAAGTTTCAGAGCACCTAAATTAAAAGTAATAACCACCTATAATCACAGTCATTTCTGACTATAATAAAAAGAATTAGAATTCCTACAATGAAAATGAATTGAAAAATCCACAGCAGTATATTATAATATGAATTCCCATCCCCAGTAGCTAAAAACAAGTATTCAAAACCTGCCTTGTAACATTTCTTCCCAAGTTATAATCATATGATCAGATATAAAAGTGTAACAATACATGAACATAAAAGCAATATTTCTATAGTGAATAATAGAGACAAACATCAATAAATTTCACCTTAGTAGACTCTATAACTTTTATTTAGTTGTCTAGATAGTGTGGAACAACTCTGCCTCCATAAAATTATGAGGTATATAGAAGAAGTTAATTGATATGTGTGTTTGACATGCCTTAATGGAAGACTAAAAAGTTCCATATCAAAAAACACATTTTTTCATTGAACTGGCGCCGATTAGAGACAAACATCTGAAACTATATCCGTCACTCAATAAGATATTATTATACATATATAATTCTTTAACAGTGGAATATGCTATATATTAATAATTTTACTGTGGTTGTGTTAATTTTATTGCATAATATTATTTCCTGTGAATTTTCATCAGCTGCTGTATATAGTGATGAAACATTATGAAACGTAAATCGTACATTGAAGGACTATATACTTATTGTGTACGGCGCTCAAAATTGATCCATGATTTTTGATGTTCAGTTCTTATTTAATTTTTAAATGTAACTCTTTTGGAAGATTTGCTAAATATTTTGTTTTCAGATTAAATTATTCTTGAACTGGCTCTTAACCATATTGCTGATCTCTGTATTTCCGTGTGTTTTTCTCCATCAAATACAGTTAAAATAGTATAATTATATAAAAGTGTTTGATAGCATTATTTTGTTATACGTCATTCTTATCGTTTATTAGCTATACGACAGGCGAAAACTCGCCTTATGTATGTATGTAAATATTTTGTTTTGATACAATGAATTTCAGAAATTCCATTTTACAAAATAATAGAATATTGGACAGGTATAGTTACATAATTAATTAATTATAGCTACATAATTATAACTGTGAAACGAACGTCTGAGATACTTCATTTTGTTATAGTGTTGAAACAATCGTATTCACTGTTCCCGTAATCCGTGTAAATATTGTGTGCAATAAACATTGCAGAAAAGTTCCAATAGTTTCTGTAATCTCAATAATAAACGCATTAATTAATGACTGGCTCATAATACAAATTAAAACACACATGAAATTACGCTGTCCTGTAGCTTCATTTAAAACTTATCACAAATCATCTATACTCTGTTAAATTTTATTGTAAAATAATAAACCCAACACAATGGTCATTCCAATCCACAATATTATTAATGCATCGCAGGGACAAAATAATAAGGTTCCCAATTCATAAATATGTGAAGCAACATTGATTTTCCTTAATAGTCGGAAAAGCTATGTATGTACTTGACATATTTGAACTTCAATATTTATTTTATTATAAGTAATTCCAAGTTAGATACCTTTCCATAATTTCCAGTTGCTTCATTTGCCTACCAGTACAGATATAGCGTATTGTATGAAAACGTGATCTATATTATTTTAAGAGTCAAACAACAATTGTGTCAATTTATTAGTCTAATATACAAAGCTTGCAGTAGTATAACTTCTATTCTGTCAGAAATGGAAAAAGCATTCATATATTTAGATTCCATGAAGCCCCAAAATGTAGACACCTTTGGTTACTAACATTCTCCAAAATCGATTAACTTGATACAATATTATTAACATCCAGAAAATCACAAACAAACATTTCCTTCTTTCATGATCATAACCTCATCATAATATTGTGATCAAGTAAAGTATTAGATCTTCACGCACCAAGAAGAGCATTCCTGTGGAAGACTTATGACTCCATCAGCTTGATGACTTCTCAACGATATTTCAAAATCCATGCTCTTCGTGCATCCACGTAGAAGAGACAAAAGAGATTCCATATCCAAGAACATAAATAAAAGACTTTCTTGACAAAAACGAACTGCTATGATTGTCATGTTACAACCTCGATTACTTAATTGGTTGCTTCTTGTCACTATGATAAGTGTGACTCACAATGACGCAGACGTGAACTGTGTGCCAATTTTTCAGTCTAGATTGAGTAGACAGAAGATAAACGTACGTCTGCTGACCTCTAAAAGGAGAATTTGTCTTGATTTAATCTAACTTTAAAATGTATTAAATTTCATCTTAGATTCTTGAGCTATGTTTCAAAATAATTATTTTGTTGTTGATGTGCAGTTTGTTGTTCTGAATGAAGGCTTCAGGTATATACAGAAATGTTTTTGAGCTCTTTAAAGATGTTTCAGTTTACATGTAATTATTTTTTTCTTGAAGTAGAAAATAATGTGCTTTTTGCATATATATACAGTGAAAATTTGTGCTGTTTATTATTTCTTTTACAATGTTTTAATAGATAAAGCTAATTTGAAGTCTCTATATCTATCTAAAAATACTTTTGTTTTCTTCATGTGACTAGGTGGCTTCAGTAGCAAAAATCTTAGTAAAACAGTTGAAACCACTATTAAATGGAAAAAAATTCTTGCAAAGCTTTCGGTAAAATTTTATTCTCTTTTTGCAAGATTATTGAAATTTACTTTAATAGTCACTCTTTGGTTATTGATGCTATCGTAAACCCAGTTTCAAATTAGAATTAACTTTAACTGTTAAGTTAAGTATTACACCACTTTATATTCCGATAAACATCAGAACATAATTATCAGATTGTGTTATAGGAATAACCTCAAAAGGACTATCAACTGTTCTAAATGAATTTTCTCACACAATACATGATTATTATACTTACATAAAATTTTATCAAACAGCTCTATCTATTACAATCACACATAAATATCATAACGCCATTGGCAAAAAGGTAAGAGATTGATATACAAAAAGTAATAACCTGAACAGTTGGTAATCTTCCCTGAAGATTGATGGGGTCATGGTTGGATTGGATGAAAAGTTAAACTTGGAAATATAAAAGCAAACCCTCCAGGATCCAACTCAACCCTCTTGTCTTCTATTCAGAATACACCCTGACTGCTTATTATTTCTTTTTTTGTTTGTTGGCAACGAAATGGGTGGAGTTGCCATCTTGGATTCACACATCATCTTTTTAGAAATTAAGATAAAAAGGAAGCAGATGGAGGAAGTCATAAAATCATCCATTTCTTTTCTACAGGACGGGAATTTAGTCAATTGCAAATCTTCCATGTTTTAAGTGATTTAGTACATTTTAATTGTTTTAATGTGTTTTGTTATGAGTACAAATGAACATGGTTGATTCATAGTTTAGGTAGGATATTGTACATGTTGTTGGGTGTTTTTTTTAAGTTGTTGTTCTTTCAGGTTTGCTGAATGGAGTTATTAGTGTTGTAAACTGATGGATTTCAAACATTCTCAGGCTGTCTAATGATTGTGTGGGTACAAATATTCACATCAGAAATTTATAGTTGGTTGGAAAGATTATCATTTGTCATGGAGGAACTTGGCGTTTCTGGTTTTTGAATTTCGAAAAACAACACATTATTATTCTACAGACCAGTTCCGGAGTTTCCTGTTGTCTTCATTTTTTACACATTTTTTTACATTTTTAAGGAAATTTTAAATCATTAACTTCACGTTATTTTCACATTTAGTTGTTTGCCGATTGTTTTCCACACATCATTAATATAATTAATTGTTTCTTTAAGAAATCCAACAAAATGAAAAATGAACGTTCTTTATTTCATGTTTTGACGTGTCTAATATCAAAATATCAAAGCAAACTAATAAGTGATGCAAAAAATCAGATGCTTTTTAAATTTTAACAAAACCATAACACTATACTATTCTTAATGCAACATATTCATCAACAAGTTAACAATATCACGTTATACACAACCAACCAAAAAAAAAAACCTAAGCAGACATATCACTCTTCACTATACACACATACATATATAGTCATCAGAACTCTATATACATAATGAATCATTGATTTCCATATGACCACACCTTATTGAATACAACGCCTATAAAATCTCAATTACATTATTAAAAAAAGCGAGTATCACCCCTAATAATAGCTTTTGTAGTGAGAGGGAGGGTGGTATATTGTCATTCCACTCCCACCCTTTAAATCTAACACAAGCACCAACGTTTTCTGGGAAATTTGTTCGATGATGACTTTTTTGTTCCTAGCTGTCAACAGCAAGAAATCACGTGACATGAGCGACACGTTTAATCCATAGATCCGGCGGAAACATCATGTTTAGCTTCTTCATGCTAGACCTAACGCATTTACTACCTCTATACCTCCAGCTTACCACCTGCAAAGATACCAAACAGCTCCATTCCAAGAAATTAATTATACCTGTGAAACATGCACAAGGAAGAAATTAAGCAGCAGCAGCTCTTCTACTGGTTCCATGACAAAACTTTAATTAAATTAAAGTATAAAGTACGTTAAAAGGGGAGGAGAATGTTTGCTGGCTATCAATCCATGAAGGATTATTGATCTCCACATCATTTTGTATTGATTAGTGTCTTGATAAGTGAAGAAAGTAATTGGATCTTGCGTGAGTAAATTTTTATTGGTTTTCATAGAAAAGTGATAGGTTGAGTATTACAACATTAAAGGAATATTACGTTGGAATTTAATGAGAAAATTTCACAAATCTTAAATTTTCGTTTATATCTGTGGACATGGGAGAATGTGCTTATATAATTTGAGTGAGAAAATCAAATATCAATATATTTTGGAGGAAAGTGTTAATTCCCTGACTTCATATTGATTAATAAGAAATAGTCATTTAAAATCATGTCCTGCTTTCAGGTAAAATTCTTCTGAATTCAGTCTTTAATTTACAACCTTTTATATTGTTCCAACTTGTCTTGAAATCTACAACACAATCAAATGGATTATAGTTCTTATTTCTAAACCGAGTTTGTATAAAATGCAATCATATGTGATAATATAATACTAGTAACGTTACAACTCAAGATAGCAACATTATATTTTAATGAAACACTTTATTCGTTTAAAGGAGTTTTGTCTTTTCATCGGGAAGACATGACCGGAAAATCTGAACTTTTTTTACGTTTATATAGAATTTATGGCCAAAAAATCTGCGTTGATTTTTTTTTCTTTGGTTTACGAGCAAATTTTTCGACTTTTTTTCGATGCTTTACAATCATGTTGCTAGCACCACTTTTCTCCACTTTTTTTTAATTAAAGAAATAAATAAAAAATAAATTACGAAGTCACTATAAGTAAAGGAAACCCCTATGCTAAGTACAACCACACCGACGCTGGTGTATGGTGGGGTCATGGGGGTGACGTGTAGTATACGGTTCAGTATATTTTCAAGACCGACATTCAACACTGTGATGGAGATAATATGTTCATATATGGTCGGTAATCGTCAGTATCATGCTCCTTGATCATGCTCTATGGTCAATATCATGCTTTTAAACCCCGGCACCCACTCAAATGAAACTGTGGGGTGGCAGGAATCTTTTCGGAGAATTTTCGGGGCTAAATATTTCATGCCCCAACCTGGAATTAAACCAGGGACTTCCAGCACCGCAGACTAGCGCCGTATATAGAGTACTAGTCACTATATACACACCTGCAGTCAATCTTAAAATTAACAAAACCACTTTAAATGCACAAAAAAATATCCTTCAAAACAATAAACGTTTCCATTTTTGTAATTTTACCACGTGATGCAAATCACCTGAGGATCCGAAAATAAAACCGAAATTGGGAACTTGCAACTGCAGCAGACGGCGGAAAATCGCTCGTATTGTTCTACAAGTTTAAATCGAGAAGCAGGCTTTTTGTATTTGAATGCACGGAGTTCAACATCGGTCGAAATCTGCTCGGAATATCCGTATAGAAAAATAAGTGTAGATTTTACGTCCATGTCGGCCACACTTACCGTACTGTATATACTCTGTTTTCACAAACTTCCCCTTGTGAGATGTAACCATTCATTTTTTTTATTTCCTCTCAGATAAGTCTTCATATACGAATTCATAATTATTATTCGTTATGATATTTAACAGAATAAACAAAGTGCTTCTCATGACAAATAACATAATTGGAATCTACGTTGACCAAAGGCTGATTCGGGATTTTGGAATGAAGGGTGTTCGAAATTGAAAGATCATAGTGGATTAAAAACTTGCCCGAGCGAAGCGATGGGGAAATTTTTTAACGTTTTTACAGAGAAATGTGCAATTTTACCACGAATTTTTTAAGGTTTACTCAGAAATGTTGAGAAACTTCTAGTCACGTTTTTCAACGAAATATTCGTACTTATTGCTTCAGTATAATTAGTTTTGTATGATGGAAAATCTCAAAGAGACGGGGAACCGGACTCTCCCGCTAGAACTGCCCTTGACATTGACTGGGGAAATCTTAGTAAAGTTCAAAAGATTTGTCCAAAAAGGAAGAAAGCTCAGAAGAGTTTGTATTTTATTCAAAAACCTACATGAGTTAAGTTGAGAGCTTACTTATAGATTCAGCTACACCGCCGCAGTATTCATTTAATTTTACCACTTATATAATTTACTCAGCTGCAATTTAATTATTTAAACTAAGTATTTTCAAAAATAAAGTGAGGAGTTTTTATTTTTGAAACTTTATATGGTTTATTTGTTTCACACTTCCATTATCATTTTCAAAACACCAATCAATAGAATATAGAAAATTTAGTTTTATTTTAATAATATTTCGATAAGTGAAACAAGATTCATAGTTTGTTAATAAATTATTTTCTCTTTTTTAGATCTAGAACAACCATGGTAAACTCGAAAAAGTTACTGCGGGCATAGATACCAAACAAAAGTTGACCACAGTATTATTTTCATGTATAAATGAGAGAAGCCACGCATTTCCCTTTACCCATACCGCGGTGTTTGTCTGTGTTTGTACACTGACAAATAATAATGTTTTGACAGAAAGTCATTTTCGTTTTGAAAGGTGGGACACCGAAGGGTGACAGTGACACGAGACGAAGAAATCATCACAAGAAAGATAAATTTGGGGTTACATATCCTCAAGTACCCTTGGGTACGTGATTGGCATCTACCATGCAAAAAACCCATAGTGACAGCAACTTCGTCCTTTAACGCTCATCTTTATTAAATTAGGATGCACCATTGTTGTACGTTAAACAATAATACGGAAATTTACATAAAACAGGTGAGATTAGAGATTGTTATAATATCAGTACTTTTTCATCAGATATAAAAAGTTGCTGTAATGTATCTTCATGTGCATTTGCATATTTGATAATAATGATGTCACAAAGCTTAGAAATGACAAGTTCGAGAGTCCTGATTATGCTGTGTATGAATTCAAAACGTGAATAGTGGTTTTTAATCAACACATTTCTTAAAATGAAATGTTTTAATAAACTCAGTGATAGAATTTGTTCGGCTGCATTATGCAGAACAAAAAGTATTATAACAACTATATGAAGGGAAATAGTATTTTAGCGTGCACGATAACCATTTATAAAAATATTCTTTGGAGCGTATCCAATTTAATTATACACACTTGTGATAAAAACAAATTTTTCATAATAGAGCCTCAAAGCATAATTTTCATTTCTAAAACGCAATTGGGAGTCTATTCATAAAGTAATTTACGGAAAGTTTAGCAAAGTGGAGAAATTCATTGATGCACGATCACATTATATCGCGAACTTCACAAAGTCTTTCATGTGGAAATTTTATACTTGATTTAAATAAATATGCATAGAAGTAATATGCTCTCAATGGTTTTACATTTCTGTTGATTTCCAGGATTTAATATATTTTTCAAATTAAAAACTATCATATAATTATAGAGTGTTGTTTCTTCTAGTTAATTGAAAATGCGTGAAGTGAAACCTTGCGCCTTTCCCTGGCATCCGATGCCGGGATTTCTTTCACTCGGGACGGACTCGGAGATGGAAGGTTCCTAACACTCCCTTCCAAAAGTACAAGTGGATGGAAAGTAAATGCGATCAAAGTTTGGGCATTTTAAAAAGTTAAATCAACATTTAGTTTCCTGTAACCCGATTTTGAACACTTTGTATTATATTTTGTTACTTGAGCACTGTATTACTTTCTTTTTGATTTCCTCTTCTTTATAGATACTTGTTGTAAACGTACAGTATGCTGTCGGTTAGATAATGTGAGCATCATTGAACACCGTGTTATGATCTCTTATATGTCTCAATTGAAAGAGAATGTTTCTTAATATCAGTACAGTATTTGAAGCATTAGATATGTATCTTTATGAATTAGACATTACTAATAGAGTATGAAGTTCAATAAATTAGTAAATAGTAAATGTATTCCGATATGTTAATTTTGTCATAATTATTCTACCGTGTTTAAAAATTTAGACTTCAGAACTATAATATAATATAAACAATCGATGAACAAAATAAGTTATTGTGCTATTACATTTTGTGAAAGGTAATTGGCATTTTTAGCAGTATTTGAAAACCACTTTAAAAAAAGCGAATCATTGTGTATCGACGAAGAACAAAATAGCAAAAGTTATTAATAATTTCGACCTATCGTCTTCTTGTGTTGCTGTATATGTATTTTTCAAACTGTTTTCTTTAATTCTGCTACAGTAATCTATTTAATTCAGAATGAATACTGGACAACAAAATTAATTCCCTGCTGAACTTAATTCCTAGCAAAATAGATGACCATTCACACTGCATTCAAATCACTATTACAAAGAATAACTTTTTATTGCAGTTCAAACACACAATTTATTTGAAACTTCTACCGAAACATTCCAAACACTACGCAGAATCCGCCATCCGACATCACATTCTGCTGAATACTCTACTCTATAATTTAACCATGACGCGGGAAAGAATGGAATATATGAGAAATATCTTCTCTATTACTTAATCTTTGTGTGAAAACAATTCTCAAGTTCCTCGCACTTTTTTTTCCCAGAGTATCACAGTTTTATATGAAATCATTCACCTGACATTCACCCTGTGTGGCATATCATAAAAAGTTTCAATTGTACAAGAGTAACAAGCAAGCATATACATTTGCAGTAATGCCTTAACCAGAGGTGTAATAATCATTATTAGGCGTAGAAAAGAGAAAGAAAGAATATTTTGTGTTGAGAACAAAGAAGTAAGAGCAGTAAGCAATATGTTGTATTCAATGAATGGCACTTGAATTGCAGGTATAAATTTTGGTGGTAGTACAAACAACATCGTAATCTTCGGAGACAAACTCGTAAAAAGAAAGTTAGCAGCGGGAAACTTAGGATGTGCAATATTTTCACCTTTTAGGACATTGTGTGATAAATACTTCAGCAAAGCATCATCATGCAATTTAGTACTCAATTTGTTTTGCTTTAGAAGGCTTTATGGAAATGTGGACTTAAAATCACAGCATGCCTGAAATTGTTTTGGTTTTTCTAATCTTATAAACTATTTAAATCACTTCATATACAGAAAATACCCGATGTTTCGATATCAGTGTATTAAAAACAATGTTGCATCTATTTTTATATTACTGGCTCATGTTTGTATGACAATGATCAATATTTGAGTGGATATGAAAACCAAATTGAATGACTTTACTATTGCATGTTCCAATTCATATTATTATACTGTATATGGTATGCATTTGCTGATAAATGATATATCACAAACAGTAACAAGACAGTGTAATTGTATATATGTCAATAATTTTGAAAAGCTTTCTGTTTTATTTGTTTTCATTGGTTGAAAATTGAAACGAATGCGCAAATATACTCACGATTGTCACGAAGTAAAATAAAAAAAACAGCACCACAAAGCACATGCTATGATTTGGCTCATAAGAAGTGATATTTATATGTATATGTATATATATATACTCAATTATGCATAAATATTAAGGTGGCCATTTCCCCCGATTTCCGTGGATAGCGGGAAAATATAGATATCTTCGGTGCACATTCTCAGAAATCAGATTTTTGTCCAGGATTTTGTCACCCATTTCTGGTTACACTTGATCCTTTAAAATTTTCTTACAACCATCTTTAAACAAAACTGTCACTAAAATGAAAAAGTATATTTAAAAAATTCAATATATTTATATTAATTTTCGTATACTTGATATCTAGGACTTCGTAAATAAATTGCAACGTACGGCAGCAATGTGGAAGGACTGTACACTTTTTCCTATTCCAAACTTTTATGTTTTATTCTTGTCAAATTAACTGAAAAGGAAGGGATTGTTTCCACGTAAATTTTATCATGAACACAATGTGCTCTGCTCATCTATATATGAAAATTTGATAATATTTTGTCAATATTATGCCACTGATGAGTGATATTATCTCTCACTGAAATGGAAAATTTTATTATTTACGTATATAGAATTTGTAAACAAATGTGTGAGTGTTAAAATTAAGGAAAGTGTTTATAGTGAACACTTTCGTTGAAGAATGTCTATATACTGTAATACCGAAAAAAAAAATCTGAAAATTCATTTTCATGGTTTTCTTTACTTCAAAAATCACATACATAAGCTGCTGTATTCTCAACAATAATTCCAAATAATTAAACTCTGTTTTTTATTGCTAAAAAGTTAACGAATAAAATGGTTGAATGACCCTTCATAATTTATTACACAACTTAGAATATGTAATTTAAGAAATTTGTAGAAATGACAAACAAGAATAAAAGCACAGTACGATGTCTGGAGATTTAATTCACTTGTGCTTACAATGAACAATGATTCCTATAACAGATCATGGAATTCTAAATAATTATACC
>JAQFYR010000103.1:0-16429 GCA_034694985.1 Campodea silvestrii
GTGGGAATCGAACCCAGCAACTTCCCTCGCGTTGGACGTCTTAACTACTAAACTCACGGGAATTATGAATTTTCTTCGTTTTAAACTGCTATAACTATAACATCTATAGAATAAACATACAGTTGCACAGTCTAAAAGATACCAATTCTTATTTAGCGGGATTAACGGGTCCAAAATTAATTTGTTTTATTATTTAATACTATTTCAGGGGAAATTACTTATGTATTCGTGGCCCCCCAGTGGATTCTCATTGTGGGCACTTGGAGAAGAATAATCGGATAAAATAACTTTGAAAACGTTTCATAACCATTTCATTTCGTCGTATTATTGGAGCACAGTGATCTGCGCTTGTAAAATATATTTATTCTTACGGATGGCGTATTGTTAGCCGGATATTTATTGATTTTGGTGAATCCCGCGGATCTTTAAATATTGCGTCTCCAGTCAAATGGATGCGATCCCAGGTGATTGAATCAGAAGCGTGGGTTCTGACAGTCAAACAGATTATTTCGGCCTAAAACCTTGCTCAAGACACCAGTTCAACCCCTGTAATGAGTCATAACGGGACGAAACTGCAGTCGTACACCAACTTTGCTGACTGATTCCTACGAACAAACATACATTTTCGATATTGCACATTCAACATATTCATCAGCAACAGACAAGCCATTTTCTCCACTATTGTGCAATTTTCCTTATACAGAATTAATTTTTAGGTACAACTTTTTTAAACTGCGTCATTAAACCATTAGGTAATTATATTATGATCCCTGAAATGAGGAAACCACGGTCGTATGCCGATCCTTCCCATACTCATTTTCCATACATATGTGACAGTAGTCCCCTCAGGGGCTGAAGAGTGGTAAAAATCTGTCTGCTTGTTCCTATCATCCACTAATATTCAGTACAATACATGTATTTACATATATTTTCTTTAGATCTTGAATTATAATTTATTTATGGTCAACATTATAGTATACTATAAGTATAGTACATTAATGCCACAAAAATATTAATTTCGCTAGAAATTGTCTCATGTTCCAAATATACTTCTAAGAATTTAGTCGCATTTAATTTGCTTGTCAAAATGCGAGTTTTAACTATTTTGTGTTAAAGAAGCGAAAACTCTTCACCTCGCTTAGTTCGGAGAAAATACAAATGATATAATCACTTCTACTTTTCTTGTCTTCACCTCATCCCCCAACCCCGGCAGGCCCGGACTAAGATATTTTGCGCCCCTAGGCAACAGGATTTCGAGCACCCCTTTTCATACACAGTTTTTTATATTATGATTCACGTTTTTGATTCAAGTAGGTTTTACAGAACCCGAATTAGAAGCAAAAATTGTCTCTGCAAATTCTAATTGATTTTCTGTTTCCAAAAACAAATTTTCATTGGTATTTTTGAGAATGTAACTGCATTTAAATATGTAACAGAATATTCCCCGGCCTAATCGCATACTCCTCGCCAAAAACACAATACATCTATATATTTTCAATATGAAAAAATACAACGAGTTGATATGATGACTCTTGACAAGAAGTTTATATAGACTTGTAACCGATCTAGAGTTCCTCTCTGACAAAACTATGTAAATATTTATTTCTGCTTGTAGTACGAACTATCTACTGAATGTGTCAACGGGATGATCTGGGTTCAGACAAAAAAATAAACTTTTTTTTAATGTACGTAATGAGTTGTTTTGTATATTTGAATTTGATGGGATTTATCGTAGATATACCAGATAGGTAAACAGTAACGTAATTTGTGATCTGATTGGCGACTAGGTGATGAACAGGTTATTTTTTTGCGTTGGCCACGGATTGACTGGGCCGTTACCTACAATCCTACATCCTTTGTTGTTATATTAAATGATCTTTTCATCTCACCGTTCTGTTTATTGGTATTATATTTAAAGGATATGTTCCAGACAGATGGGATTGCCGAGCCGGATTTCTGACTTAACATTTTCGGTGAACAAGGGAAGCGAAAAAAAAACATATGAGAAAAGCGCAAAGTTGTTTCACAACCTTTTCGTCGTTATTTCAGTATTAGATTGAACGCCAATCTGCGTTAGTTTATTGTTTTATCGTGTGTTACTGTAAAAATGTTTTGGTAAGTTCTCATATTTAATTTCTTCATATTATTGTATGTTATAGTTTGTTATATTCTATATTAGGGCCTGAAGATGCTCTGTTTAGAGCGAAACTTGTTGCCAAATAAAATTCTTGCAGAGAAGGTTACATGTGTATGTATTTCAATTTAGACATCATGAGAAACATGTACAGTCGTACGCAAACTCAATATTACCACTGCTCTACTGGATCAACAACCTCACGGTCACCAGCGAAGTTGTGTCAAAAGTAGTTAGTATTGGAACGCTTTTGCGCCCTTAGCCCATGTTAACGTGTTCATTTTTCCGCCCTTAATATGTGGTCTATTCTGGCGCCCTTAGAGGGTGATATTGTATGTAATTGTTTGTCCCTTGTATGGTGTGTGTTATTTTTTCTCCCTTATTTTGTTTGGGAGAGGTTGCAAAAAAAGAGTGAATTTCATTTCGCGAAATGGCGGTCAATAAAAAGGTTTGAATACAAAAAATTCCTTGCCATATCAAAGGAAAGTGGTTTAAAACAAGATTGCATCAATTCCCTTGAAGAAATGAATAAAAGCCTCTTCTTGCCTTTTTCGCTCTGGGAGGGGGGAACCTTTCCCATTGAAATCTGGCAGCTGCTGGAGGGGTGGGAGGAGAAGGGTAGGGTGGGAGGAGAAGGGTAGGAGAAGGGGGGGATTCGCACCTGGAGGGTAAGGAAGGAAGGTCCTTTGATTGTGAGTGAATGAAAGGGAGGGGGGATATTGTATGTGAATATAGTGGAGAGGGGGTAGTGGGGGGAGTGGAGTGAGATGTATAAATAGGCACTGGAGACAAGAAAATATTGTCAGTGTTTGGTCTGACATCTCCACTACTGCTGCTCCTGCCTTTGGTATTGGAATTGTTTGGTGCTTTTGGAATTGGAATTGGAATTGTTTGGTGCTTTTGGAATTGGAATTGGTTTGGTGCCTTGCTGGCTGGTGGTGTGCTGAATTGGTTTGGTTTGGTTCCTTGCTGCCTTGTGGTGTGCTGAATTGGTTTGGTTTGGTTCCTTTCTGCCTTGTAGTGTGCTGAATTGGTTTGATGTGTTGCTGCCATGTAGTGTGCTGAATTGATTTGGTATCTTGCTGCCTGTGTGTTTTGGAGTTGGTACCTTGCTGTGTGTGTATTTTGGATTTGTATTGGAATTTGGTGAATTGCTGTGTGTGTTGAATTGGTTTGAAGTTGCTGCCTGTGTGTGTATTTTGGATTTGTATTGGAATTTGGTGAATTGCTGTGTGTGTTGAATTGGTTTGGAGTTGCTGCCTGTGTGTGTATTTTGGATTTGTATTGGAATTTGGTGCCTTGCTGTGTGTATTTTGGATTGGAATTTGGTGCCTTGCTGTGTGTGTTGAATTGGTTTGGAATTTGGTGCCTTGCCGGGTGTATTTGTTGAATTTGGATTGGAAGTTGGTGCCTTGCTTGGTGTGTTGCTGCCTGTGTGTGTATTTTTTGGATTTGGATTGGAAGTTGGAACCTTGCTGTCTGTGCTGTGCTGATTTTCAGTGGATATCAGTGCTGCAGAAAAATTGTCAGGTAAGGGAAAAATTTGAATGCATTCTTTTCTTTTGAAGAGATTGATTCAGTTTTTCCTTTTGATTTGTTGTGTTTTGTAAGAGGATTTCTGATCGATTTTAGGACAATGTAAGATTGCATTTTATTTCTTTCGAACATAAAATTAAGTTACATTGTTGCATTTCAGATTTCTCTGTTGAATAGATATCTTTGGAATATCATATTTCTCTTTGGAATACTTATCTTTGGAAATTAATTAATCGTAAGGCACATCCTATTTTCCAGTTTACCATAATTTTGGATTTATTTGGTTTCCAAAGATTTTATTAAATATTTTCAAGAAAATTGAAGACTTTAGGAAATTGTAGGTGAGGAAAATTTTTGCGTATAGTACTAGGCTATGTGTAGAAAATTATATTCAATGTGGTTCTCAATCACAGAAGAGTTTTGTTGGATTTTCACTTTTTCGATTTTATTTGTTGTTTGTATTTTCAAACGTTGCACGTGTTGTATTTATTTCATTATTTTATTTTTGTTGTTTCAGATTGTCAAGATGGTTACTTTTACTTGTCAAATTTGTTATGTTTTTTATTATACTCTTGCTGAATTGTTGGTGCACTATGCCAATCATTTTGTGCATTGCTCTTCCTGTGGGGTTCTACATACCAATAGGAATCATCGATGCCGTCGTTTTCATGAGAATTGTCACATGTGCTGCCAGAGAGTCAACCCATTCCGTCATGAGCATACACTACCTGATGGAACAACGGTACGACCATTCCAATCACTTACTTCGGCGTTAGGAGATTTTGTGGATGTGCAGCTGAGGGCAAAGACCAACTTGCAGGGAGCTGACGCACTCTCAATTTATTACGAATTCATATCAGCTTGTCATAGTGATGAAGATAGGGTATCTGCTATCAATTGTCAACAGAGAAGACTCGACAGGCCTGATTCAACTCTGCTGACTCAAGTCAATGATGGTTTGAATGCGCATGTTCCCTTTTTCGTTTCTACGGCCAGTGCATGTGCCTCGGTGCTTCCAAGAATGGTTGAAGAGGTGAGAGTGCGTCAGAACGCAGAGGAAGAAAATGTTGGATCTTCTGAATCTCGTCCATCCATCTCGGACACTACTGCATCATCTCTGAATCAATCTCGTCCATCCATTTCGGACACTACTGGATTATCTCTGAATCAATCAATTCCCGTGGCATCGGAGTCAACATTTCAGCCAATTGTGAATGAGCAAGAGCAATATAATGTCCCAGTGCCGGTTCCTGTGGTGGATGGTTTCGTGGAAATTCCTGATGAAAATAATCATGATGTTGGGCCATCCTCATCTGTCGGCACTTCTTCTGTGCTCAAAGCTGGTCAAACATTTGAGAAGGAGGCTCACAAGATTATTGATGACATTCTTGGAAGTGATTCACCCTCTCACGATGATGATGAAGACAAAGAGGTGGAAGGTTTGCGTACTACACCCTCTGCACCAATTGCTGGTCAACTGCTTCTGCCTCCCACTCCTGAAATAGCGATCAATCCAAACTCTTCGGATCTTATACGTTCCTCATCATCGTCTTCAGGCAGTTCTAGATCACCAAGCCCCAACACAGATGTTTCAATAATTTTACTTCCCCCGGACCCCACACAGCAAACCTGTAGCCCAAAACGACAGATTCCCGAACCATACATTCCGACCCCCATTCATATTTTACAATCCATTCATAATCCTTTGCGCAAAACTGTCCAATCTTTGCTTCATACACCAGAACCTTACGAACCCTCAACTCCTTTGCTTCTATCCTTGAATCCCTCACCTAGTCCACCGCCTCCACCAGCACCAGTAAATAAAAGGGTAGCGCATGTTGTGAAAACAGTTCCACCCCCTGCCGCAGATTCTCAAACTCATGGATCCGAAAGTCCATCCAGATCCAAAACACTACCAAGATACAAAAGTCCACCCAGGAAAGACAGATGTCGACATCTTTCAGAGAGAAGTCCACCCAGAAAAGAGAGATCAAGAAATGTATCAGAGAGATCGAGATCACCGCCGAGGAGGAATGACAGATCCAGAATGGAAAGATCAAAAAGTCCTGCAGACACTAGCAGAAGTGAGAAAACGTGAGTAGGCCTATCACTATTTCATTTTTAAAGTAAAATAATAGAGTACTGTTTTTATTTTGCATTAAAAATTTCATTCAACCTTTTGCTTTAAAATTTCATTCAATTTGCATTACAAAATTTCATTTAATTTTGCAATAAAAAATTTCATTTCAATTTTATTTCAAAATATTGAAAGTCACTTTTCTTTTTTTCTTTTTTTGCAGAAAAAGAGTAACTTTTCTACCTTCCACATATACAAAATCCACTCCAACATTACCTTCCACATATACGAAATCCACTCCAACATTACCTTCCACATATACGAAATCATCAACTCAAACGTGAGAAATATATTCAAGTTTGATTTATATATGTCTGCTATAGTATCGTTTGTTTCAGTGTGTCAGAGAGTGACGTAGTGATCGGAAGAGTTATGAGCTCAACTGGCAGCCGACGAGATCAACTTCAATCTGATACCAGGAAACGTCATCACAGCGGCAACTCTCATCGGCGCAGCTCATCTCCCCCTCATCTAACCCAATCGGGAGGATCAAAGGGAGAGAAATCTGTCACAAACGAGTGAGTTTTTATTTTTATTATAAACATACCTCCTTTTTTATTTTTGGTTTTGCAACTATTTATTAAATTACTTTGTTTTAGAAGTCATGATGCGAAATCTGATAGCAATGAATCGAAAAAAAATAAACAATAGCACAACAGTATTGAAATCTCAATTTAAGTAGATGATTTTATATGTTTATTTTTTTAGTTCTGTTATCCAAGATAGGTCGACGGTTGCTAAAAAACTGACAAAGAGACCGCCAAAGCAACCGTTGACCGAATTAGAAGAGATGCAGAAAAAGGCAGAAAATATTAAAAAAAGAAAATTGGATTGGGAACAAAAACTCGACGACTAATTAATTCAAATTAAACTCTTAGAAAGGGAAGCAAAAAAATCATGATGGTATTAAAAGAGGAAATGAGTAAAAGAGAAAAATCAAAATTAATTAGTAATCAACTTAAAAATTGCAAGTATGTTCTTTATAAAAATAATCATTTGGGTAAAATAACTGATTCTTATTTTCTTTTATTTTCAGCAAAAAATTTTGCGATTTGTGTGGAGAATATCGGAACAATGGATTTCACAACCACTTTGAATTGGATAGGAGTGCTTTGCATGGAGCCTTTCAAATTTACACCTTCGTACCAGCATATGAAATTTCCTTCAGCGCCGAACATCTCATTCCAGAATTGTTCCAAGACATTTCTCGGATATTAAGAAGAAGGTTAGTACTCATGAATGGTTTACGAGTTCGTGCTGTCATGAGTTCTCTGTATACCCGAGGTTTTAACGAGGAGACAATTATGACACATTCCACGCCTACCATTTCTTGCAGAGGAAATTTAGAGATAGAGCGTACGACACGTGACATTCTCGACGGGTTAAGCGGTATCGTGTATCCTGTAGATTCAGAGAAGGGCAGTGGATGGTGCTTCCATAATGTACAAAAGATTCATTTGCACATTTCAAAATTTCAAGCATTAGAAATCAGAGACTTCGTCGAAAGCCCTCCAGCAATTAAACGTAAAATTATAAACATTAAAAATTGCCAAGACGATGGCAAGTGTTTTGAAAATGCGATAGCTTCGACCATGTTGACAAGTAGGGAACGTAGACTTTCTGATAAAGCAAAATTGGTAAAATTGAAAGATTATGTTCGATTTTTTAATTTCCAAATGATCAAAAATAATCCGCCGACCGAAAAAGAACTTGTTGAATTTGAAACTATAAATCATCTCAAAATTAATGTATACGAATATATCGAAAATATAACTATTCCAGCTAGAGTTTCGAGAAAAAAATCAGGTTTAATTATCAACCTCTTAATTTTGGAAGACGAATTTAGGCGACATTTCACATACATTCCAAATTTTTCATATTATATGGGGAAAAAAAATCTGAAGAAACGTTTCTACTGTAATATGTGTTTAATAGGATTTAGTTCGCAAGCAAAATTAACCGAACACGAACCTCTCTGTTCAACTTTTCCACTTCAAAGAATTAAAATGGCTCCATATGGCAGTGTCTGCGAATTTAAAAATTATAGCGGAATGTACTGGAATCCTTTTTATTTCGTATATGACTTTGAAACGCTTTCTATTCCTATAAACGAAACGAGAGGTGGTAACATTCGTCTGTTATCAAAACAAGTTCCGGTTTCATATACTATAGTTACAGTTTCAGACAATAAAATTTTAAATTTACATTCGTATACAGGATTAAATTGCGTGCATAAATTTCTTGAAACTTTGGAAACTTTGGCTAGAGATTATTTGCAACAAATGCAACGATATCAGTTCATTCAACCCGTTTTAAATGACGCACAGCTTTATTACTTTGAAAATTATCCGTACCGCGGTCTGTGTGAAAAAATATTTCTTCCTGGTGATGTAGTTCATAAAAATCACTGTCATTATACCGGTGTATTTTTAAATAAAACGCATGCGAAATGTAATATGGCATTTAAAACTCCAAAATACATTAATGCAATAGCACATTATGGGAGTAAATTCGATCTGAAGTTAATATTGTCTGATTTGAAAGGTTACCCGGTTAAATCTATTAGAGCTCTCCCTAGAAACAGTCAAAATTTTATACAGTTAATTTTAAATGATACTGTGTGTTTTCTCGATAGTTTCAATTTTTTACCGGCATCTCTGGATAAATTATCTGCAGATTTGGAAGAAAAGGATTTGTACTTACTCAGACAAAAATTTCCAAGTAAATTGATAAATTCAAAACTAAAATTTCCTTACTCTTATTTTGATTCCTTTGAAAAACTCTCTGAAACTAAAATTCCACCGATCCAATCCTTTTATAACGAACTTACCGATACTCACGTCAGTTTGGAAGATTATAATAACGTGAAAGCTATTTACGAGGAATATAAATTACCCAATCTGGGTTCTTTAATGTCGATTTATTGCCAAATAGATGTATTATTGCTGGCATCATGCTTTCAACATTACAGGCTCGAAATGTATAAAAAATATCGTCTCGATCCCTTAAATTTTGTCACCGGGGCTTCCTACGTATTTTCTGCTATTCTTAAAAAAACTGATGTGAAATTAGACCTTTTATCAGATTATAATCATCATATTAAAATTGAAGCTAATGTGGTCGGCGGTTTGTGTTCCGTTAATAAAAGACTGGAATACTACAATTGCGATTCAATGGCAACTTTTAAAAAAAATGAACAATATTCTGAATTAAAATCGTTTGATTGTAATGGAAGTTATTCTTCGTGTTACGGACAGAAACTTCCAACTGGAAATTTTAAATGGTTAAAAGTGAATGACACGACTCAATTTTTACATGATATTTTTCATATCGATTATGAAACTTCGGATCAGGGGATGTTTATTTTTGTGGACATACACATAGAACCACATCTCCACGAAAAATTCGAACAATTTTCACCTCTCTTCAGTAATCTTGAAATCACAGAAGAAATTTTGAGTAAGTACCAAAAGGGGGAAAAATTTCGTCCAAGGACACAAAAGAGGTTGTGCCAACATTTTTTTGCATTAACTGATCGAATGTACCATGTGCAACTCTTAAAATATTTCATAATTTTAGGCGTCAGCGTGAGCCGTGTGCATGGGGCTTTAACTTTCGATCAAAGTGATTTTTTAAAAGAATTTAGTGATGATTTAATTCAACAACGGATTAATGCTCTATCTTTGGCCTCCTCTTTTATTATGAAGGTCAACCTTTGTAGTATTTATGGCAAAACGCTCCAGAACCCTCGGAATAATTTAGAAACAAACTTTTATACCATCGATCAGATCCATAGCGCCCTAAAACGTTGCTCGCGGCGTAACTTCCAGACTTTTACTATTTTGAACGATTCGATGGTTTTTGTGCACTCTAAACCTTTAACTGTATATCACAATAAATGTATTTACTTGGGAGCTACAATTCTTGATTTATCGAAACTGAAACTTTATAAATTTGTGTATGATGTTCTATTTACTTTTGATAGAACTATAACTATAGGGTACTATGATACCGATGGAATTTACGCCTGTTTCAGAAACTCTACATTTAAAGATTTTGTTGAAAAACACGGAAATTTGTTGGATCTTTCTACTTTAGAAAAAACTGACCCTCTGTATAATGATTCCAACAGGATGAAGCCCGGTGCTTTTAAGTTGGAACTCGGTTCCACTGTGATTTACGCAAGTATATTTCTCTGTAGTAAAATGTACTCTTTACTCACTTTTGACTCTACTAACACAGAAATTTCTCTCAACAAAGCGAAAGGGGTACCAAAATATATAATTAAAAATCACTTGTTTCAGAGATATCTCGATACATTGTTGCATTGCCAAAGGCACCCTCCTGTTAGCTACAAAAGATTAACCGCAGTCGACAATGTCATGTATATGGTCCAACAATCTAAAGTTGATTTGTCTGCTTGTTATATTAAAAAATATTTACTGAAGAATAGAATAGATACTCTAAATTTTAATGATTTCAGAATACCAGCTATAGAAGCTGCAGAAATGTAAAAATATTGCATTGTATTCATTCAAAATGTTGTATTGTTTCAATTGTTATTTACATTGAATAAATATTGTGATTTATAACTCAAAACTTGTTTATATCTCAGATACAAAAACACTTGGTTATCCAAATACAACAAAAATACTTGCTGTTTGCTGTTGAATTAAATTGTAACCAAATACAACAAAAATACTTGCTGTTTGCTGTTGAATTAAATTGTAATCTGCAAATATCAAATTTGCTTCATTTTATGGGCAAAAATGAAGATATCCCAGTACCCACGCAACCATACTGACATAGAAAAAAACCAAAGAGAGATCGACATTAAACATTTTCTGACAATATTTATTTTACGTATATATCCAGTACCGAATTATTTCGACTCTTTTTTTTTCTTTTTTTATTATTATTATTATTTAATTACATGGTTAAAAATACTGTACATTACAAATCAGAATAAGTAATCAAGTCTACCTATACTAGTCCAATTACGTAGGCTTATAGGTTACTAGCCATACCCTAGCCTACGTCTATCTGTAACCTATGCTAGACCTACAACTGTTGCTATAGGCTAGGTCTATTGTAGGACTACTGTTTCAAATGAACTGACATAGTTTATTTCACTACTTTTATCGCAATTTTTAATACATATGTGCAAGAAATTCGCGCGTTTTTTTAAAGCATCAGTATTTTAATACATATGTGCAAGAAATTCGCACGTTTTTTTTAAAGCATCAGTAGTGTGCACGAACAGATGCGCTCTTTTTGTAAATGAAAGAAATATTTAATACATTTATTTTACGTCTCACATCATGTACACAAGTCATTTCATGAGTTTTCACTTCAATTTTTAAAACTTTGGCTTCATATTTCATTTTCTTCTGTAGTAATAGTTTTGAAGGTGTGGGTTAAATTATAACACATAATTATATCAAAAATCTTCCTTTTTTTATTCATTTTCCAAAAAATTGCTACAATAACTACTTTTTTATGAAAAGTATTCTTTTCATTTAGTAATATTACAAAATATTGTGATCAATGCAATATTATGAATTATTACAAACATAAAACTAGGGATCTTTCACATTGTTTCAACTTGCAATTTGACAAAACATAGTGTTCATTATATATACAAAACATGGTGTTAATTATATAATATCTTTCTGGTGATTTTTTAAGACAAAAATATCTTCAGTTGGGGAGGGATATATCGTACATGACATACAGCTGGGGAGAGATTACATTCAGTTGGGAATGTTGGAATAGTGAGAAATACAATTTTTGTTGTTACATTAAAATATAAAAATACCACCACCCTAATAAACTAAAAATATGAATTATTATAGATTCTATAAATTAAAAAATGTTGTTAAAATAAAATTTGTTACATTTCAAAAAATAAAAAATTACCACCACCGTGCTAAACTACATTTACTTTAAAAATTTATGCATATATCAATAAAAAATTGGTATCATGAAATATACTCCTACAATAAATTAACCTCAAGTTTTTTTCTGTGACTAAGATACTTCGTTTATAATTTATTTCCTTGTATTATTCTAGCCTAAATTCATCAAATACAAGATTAATACTTTCACGAACTATCAATGTCAATATATTTCAACTAAAAACTTTCCTAAAAGCTAAATGTTAAAATATTTCAAAAACAAACTTTCCTAAAACTAATACATTTAAAATAAAACCTTGGCAAACCTAAACTAAAAAAAAGTCAAAAAGAAACATTCCCCGGTGTTCTCCAAGTTTTTTCTTGTAAGAGTGACAAAAGGAAAGTTGTAATTATATACTAGTCTGCTAAAATTGTAATCGAAATCTCAAAAATACATTTTGAAAAACTCAATATTTAAGCTTATAAAAAATTCTACAGTTCTAAAAAAAACCATAATCCCACCACCATATTGGAATACCCTTTAATGGTCATAATAAAAAGACAGCGTGGTTGAAATAGGTGCACAATACTTATGAAAATAATTGCATCTTTGTATATCATTTTCCCTAAAAAAAAGTACTTGGGAGTACTGTAATCGAAAACATGATATTTTGAAATAAAAATAACTACCCTACGTTTTTTTACCCCTACTTCTAACCCTTCACCAATAGTTTTCACTGGAAAACAGAACAAAAAATTACCCAAAAACACAACCCGACACCAAAAATAATTACCCAAAAACACAGACACCAAAATAATATCCGCGCACTAAGAACCATCGCCACCAAACAGATTTTCCTTGGAAATTAATTCAACCAAAGATGATGCTTCTCCAGGGTCAGACTCTTTTGAAGCATTTTCTTGATTTTGCTGTTGGTAATAGTAGCTGTTGAATTGGTAATCTTGTATGGCGGGTGGTCCTGTAGATGTTACTTCTGCAGGTTGCACAACTGGTGGTAAATCGTTAGAATCCTGAGGCACGGGAACACTAGCACCTGCAAACTGTGACAACGTCGTTGAATGAAACACTTGGCTTGGAATGGCGGCGTTGTTGCAAGGATTTTCTGAGTTCCCTTGAATGTTGCCCGAATCTTGGTATAAAGGCTTCGGAGTGTAGGGTGGCGATGGTTTGCAGACGCTTCTGTCTGTGCTTGGTGGTATCTGCACGATCCTTGAAGACCTTCTTGCTCGGACTCTGAAAATTTTTCTCAAAATTTCCTCTTTTGTCGCTCTGCTGTCCTCTTTTGCTTGATCTTGAATGAAACCAGTCAGGGTTTGTTGACAGGCTGGTTGTTGATGCAGTGGAGATTGGAATCCCACTGCAGTAGCTTGGGCGTTTTTTGGAAACTTTTGGTCTGATGTTGATGCTAGAAGAACTGTAAATGTAAATTGTTTTCTGGCTTGAGCTGCTGAGTTTACTTGATCTTGTTGTTGCTGGGCTATAGTTCGGCAGTTATGGGGACCCTCGATACGACAAGGATTGGAACAGTCGTACCTAACAAAAGAACCAAAAATTAATTCTGAAGTATTTCTCAACAGTTTGAAATGTTACCTGTGCAAAGAGAATGGTAAGTTCATTTCTGATGCTCCTCCAACAGAATAGGTGGAAACATTCTGAAACACCAACCCTGGATGTAATTTGCCACAGCCTGTTACTCCATTGAGCCTCCGATTCGGGGGAATGCAAAAAGAGCATAAACTGGCTTCAGTCTCCGTCAAAATCTCCAGATACACCTTATCCAAAAGAAATTTCATGTCTCTTTCATCAAATAAAGCCAGCCCAAAACGTTTAAAAGAAAGTAACCAGTTATCCCAGTGAAGAGAGGCAGGGTATGAAACATCCACCAAATCAGTAAACTGCACTCTTATTCCAATGGTACCATTTCGGATTTTTTCTAGAATCGATTCATAATCCATAATTCAAAAGAAGTGAAGTAACTTCTCCAAAATCAAGGTCCAAGATGGTCCAAAACAAAAGCTGCACACAGTTGACAAGTAGACTAGATGTTTGTGATCAACTCAAAGAATACTTTCTGAGAGACTGATGATTCCTCTTCCAGTAGCTCTCCTTATATACAACTTTGAGCATGCCCCGGTATGAGCATAATGCTCATTCAGGGCCCAGGAAAACTTGTATATAAGGAGAGCATTTTGTGTGTGCCATCACTTCTGAAGAGAAGTCACTTGGTGTGTGCTGCCATTGCTGTGTTCCTGCCATTGCTGTGTTCCTGCCATTGCTGTTATTGCTGTGTTCCTGCCATTGCAGTGAAGCTGTGTATCTGACTTTGATGTGTTGCTGCCTTTGGTGTTACTTTTTGGTTTACCATGGTTCTCTTTGTAATAGATTGTGAATGCTCAAAATCAGCCGATGACAAGGAATATGTTATACGTGAAATTTGTGTCATCACCACGAACAAGATCAGCCACTTCATTGTTAAATATGACGCCCCTCAAGCCACCCACAGGACAAATGATTGGTTGGAATCCAGCTTTAACAACTTCAGCTCCTGGGTTAAGGGAGCACACACCATGGAGGAAATAAAAATTGAAGTACACAAGTTGGTGAAAACGGAAACAGAGATATTTGCAAAAGGACTCCAGAAATCAAAAAGTCTCAGTGATGCTCTGGGTTTGCACATTTTCAACATCGAGAGATTTGCCTCTGACGTGCCACGACTGTCAGAAATCACATGGGAAGCACCCTACTGCTGGTTTCACGATCCTGGACAAAGATGCTCAATGAACAAAGCGACCAAACTATACAACTACATGAAGCACAAGATAGTGTAAAGTGTGCGTGCATACTAACAATTAATTTCGTCGCTCTCCTGGACATGATTTCCAGAAAGACCTGACAATTAATTTCGCCGCTCGGCGAGACATGATTCCGAGAACACCTCTTTTGCCCATAAATGAAATAGCAAACTCCCGATCAGATGAAAGTGAAACAGAGACCATCCAAGATGAAACAATTCACCAAACGCCAGCCGACAGGGACATTGAACCATGTTTTCACATACTTTGCAGGTAAGCTTACAATGAAACAACTTTGAAACATATTTTATAACTTTCCTTTTTCCCACAGAGTGTGCCTCCTTGAAAAAAATCTCCAGCAGCTAGACAGGACCGTTGCCACTTGCGAATCTGAAATAATGGAAATTGCGGGCTTGATTTCTGAAACAGTGCCCAACCTCGACACCCTCAAGTCGAAGATGGAGTCCATACCATCCGATCTCAACGTTCTGAGGGAGAAACTGCAATAGATACCGGATAAATTCCTCACCGAATCTGAGATTCATTCAATTTTAGGATCCGAGACTGAAAAAAAGTGGGAAGGTATCCTGAATCAAAAAATTAATTTTTGTGGCCAAAGGAATCTATTTGGAGCTGGAACAGAAGAAAAGTCTACTGGAAAAAAGGAAAAGGATCTAGAAAAAACCCAAAATCTTCTCCATACATCGCTCAGAGAGAAAAAAGAAGTCGGAAAGAAGTTCGAAGCGTACATCAAATCCGCGAGGGGCAAATTCGAATAGGTAGGCCAACTCAAGATCCAACTCAAAGCCGCCAACAACAGAGAAAATCTGCTACGCCAAACATATCAATCAGCGCTAGAGGAAATCGAATTCTACAAGAAATTGCGAGAAATTGTTAAATGATTATTTTACCACTTGTGGGCGCCATCTTGTTGTCTCATGTTTAGGAATTGAAAAATAATTTTTTTTTGACATGTTGTATTTCTTTCAACCCATCCAAAATGCTTATACAAGGTTATCCACTTTTTGACATTTTGTCATTTTATGACCATGAGTTTTTGCATAAAGACACAGGCTCGCATATTGATGGCTGGAAGCAGCCAATCTGGCAAGTCGACAACCGCTTCAAAATTAATCGAAATCTCTCCATTTGACAGAAAGTTTAAAAACATTTATTACTTTTGCAGTTCCGACACCAAAGTCTCCAAGTTAGACAAAAATGTCAAAATAGTCAGAAATATGGACTTGAAATGTATTCAGTCAGGTAGTTTGGTGGTCCTCGACGATCTGTACGAAAAATTGGGCAACTAGTCTGAATTCTGCTCATATATGACAACGAAAAGTCACCATTGCGATATCACGATTATTCTCATTCAACAGAATTTCTTCTCGAGCAGAGAATGCAAGTACGGTAACATAATTTCTAGGAATGCAGATCACATTTTCCTGTTCAAGAGTCCTTGAGAAAACACCACAATAAAGAACCTCGCCATGCAAGCAGAACCTACGAGATGGAGACAAGTTGTCCAGGCTTTCCATGAAGCGACCAGAGATCCCTACTCTTACTTGCACATGGACTACTCTCAGGGGACGCCAGACGTTCTCCGCTATAAAACAAACGTGCTCAAAGAAAGATCACATTTCCCAATCGTTTTTGTCTTGAAGTAGACATGCGTAGGAGAGCTGCAGGTAGAAGAAGGAAGAGAGGAAGGAGGAGGAGGTCTAGAAAAGGAGGAAAAAATGCAGGATATCTATCCATGTTGACCAATGGAGATGCAGCAAGCAGACAAAAGATTCTCACCAAAGCCAGCCCTGGTCTGGTGGGCAACATCATGAAATGCGTCAGCAAAAATGCCCGTGGCAAGTGTAAAGGTCCAGCAGCAAAGAAGAGAAAAGCTATGATGATGGCCAA
>JAQFYR010000104.1:0-16422 GCA_034694985.1 Campodea silvestrii
CATTCACACAGTGTAAACACAAAGTTCATAGTATTAGACCTAAATAAGTGCGCGTCCAATAACGGGGTATAAAATAACATTTGAATGAATACAAGAACTGTACATTACATACGATTTGCAGTATGAGAAATACCCAGATTCGGTTGGTTTGTTTCCATTGGTTTGTTGCAATCACGTGACCAATGACGTGTAAGCCATAACTCGTCGGATGAACTGTATATCAGATTGACGAAATATTATTAACATTACATTCACTAGAATTTAAAATGAATTGACTATTTAAAGAATCTTCTAAAACTTGGCGTTTCTTTGAATTGAAATTCATTCATCTCTGCATATTATTTCGATTTTATTACTTATACTAGTATCCTCTTTGTAATCGAACTGTACTTAACATATAATATTTAAGCGCTCCATTACTTTTAGATTGCAATCGATAATTTTTCGAATTTTGAAGGCAAATATATGAGCCTAAGAACAATTTAAATATCAGAATTCTAACTACATATTCTTTTACGTAATTTTGAAATCTCAGTGAAATTTTCATCTTGACTTAAATTCCAAAATTATATGATATTCATGTAACAGTGAATTCGTTGCAAAAAATACGAAATTCCGGATGTTAAAAAATTGTTAAACATTTTCCAAGTACTGAATACCCAAATGATACCAACATTATCCAACAGCAACATTTATTGAACGAACAACAACACACGTTAGCTTTATCGTATTTTTTTTCATTGGCATTTTATTATTTGACATAATTATTGCTGCATGTCATGAATATTCAATTATGTTTAGGTGATTTTAAATTAATTATTTTGTCAGCAAATGGCTAAAAAGTGAACTAATGTGTTTACTCCGTTCTATTGCAATTTTTTCCTCGTTTTCATACAGTAAAATATGCGAAATCACCTGTCCGAAATAAATAGGCTACTAATATTAAAGCACCACTGAGAATAGGGATGCAAAGGAAACAATGCAGATACAGTATAAAAGTAGAGAATACATCGAGACCAAATTTTGCAAATTGACAGAGTCCGACTTTCAAGTAAATATCACCACATTTACTCCCAAGTTTCTTACATTTAGTTTTCCACTCTTAAAGCGTACCGAAATCTCTTAAAAAATAAATAACCTTGTGTACTCTATTGGAAGATATATGCTGTCTTGAGAACCCCCCCCCCCATGTAGTAGAACATGTCAATGGAACCTGAAATGTATACGTCTACAATTCATTACAATACATTTACAATACATCTGCAGTACTACAATACATGAAATACATCTACAATTATTTGTTACTTTCAACACTTTCTGGTAAGAGCGATTAACATACTACCAATAAAATGTTGATGAGTTAACAACTACAAATGATGTTTCGCGATGATATCATCGCAAAAATTATATGATGAGTTAATACAAATGATGATATCATCACAAAATATGAAAAATGATATCATGATATCATCGCAAAAACGCCAATCATCGCAAAAATGATGATTGGCGATGATACTACACGGATTCCCACAAGGATGTAATGACCATGTGGATTCTTTTGCAAATAGTTTGGCAATACGTCCTTAGCTTCTCATTAACATACCTACATGCATAACTAATAAATCTCAAAATTAGAAACAAAAATCATTTAATTAATATTATTGATGTTAAGAGATCTGGATAAATTAACAAACAACAAATACATACACTATAGGCATCGTTGCAATAAATAAAACAATATTTAAGACAAAGAAAAAATCATCCACCGGCAGGAATCGAACCCAACATCTCCCGATGCGAGTCGGGCGCCTACACCATTCAGCCACAGTGTAATGGTGACTTTTCATATTATTGTTTAATTTATTGCAACGATGCCTGTAGTGTATGTATTTGCTGTTTAATATAGCTTTGTATGTTGCACAGACTTCATTATTTAAAAATAAATTAATAATATTGTGAATTTTGCATATTCTTTACACGATTTGTTTGAATAACAACTTCATTTTCATACCATTGTGAAACTCTAATCGTGTATTTGAAACTTCATTTTTATTATATTAATATCAACCCTGAATATTTAAGTACATGTGTTGTATATGATCCAGCTGTAGGTTGTTTCAAAACACTTTAACCTATCTTCTTCTAAACAAGGAAATAATGGTATAGGTAGATTCGACCCCTTTAGGGCTCATTGTTATCACTTATGTTTGCAGTGCGGTAGTGCAGTGGCATTAAACCGTAGTACTGGTTAACTGGTAATTGTAATACTGCCGAAGACACTCGCCTAGACACCATACATGAGATTTAATTGGATATGCATGTGCTTGTGGATGTAGTAGTATGGGCGCATTATACAAAAACAGTTATTATTTTTAATTAGTTTGATGTAATAAATAACTTATTTTAAACTCTATGTTGCATGAAGTACTCGTATGTGTATACAACAACTAAAGTATTTAAAACAATGCAATTTTCAAAATGTACTAGTGCCATCCACAAGAATAAGTGTCACCCTGTTTAAATGCCAAAGGGGATTATCTTCACCTGGAATTTCCTTCCACCGGATAACCTGTCACTATGGTTAGAATAACCACTGATGATTTCGGTACTCTGTTTCCAGGAGATTCTAAAATTTCCAGGTGTTATCCAGGAGGGCTGTCTCACATTATTGGGCGGTGAAATCCCCCTAGGGAATCTGGATAAATCGCTGGATAATACATTAGGTAGATCAATGGTTATATGTTTTCAATTAAGAGATCGCCACAGAAGCCAATATTATTATTAGATTAGCAAACCTTTTAATAGATAAATATAACGGAAAATTTAAAACAGTTAGTACAGTACTTTAAAAATAAAAGGCCAGAATAGAATAAACACGAAATACATATTACACAGCTTTAAAAAATTATTGGAATATATGTCACCGAAAAACAACTTTTAATTAAGAAAAATAACCAAATTAAATTCTAAATTAGGAATTGCGTTCGATTGGTACATCCACTCAACTTCCCCTAAATATTCTAGTTCTTCCAGCATGAACCGTAGGATAAGCTGGATGACACTCCAGAGAGCGTATATGACATACACTTTTTAAGATCTGCATTTCAAAGATTTAGGAAGCTTTTGTATCAACTAGGAATGTTTTGTTGCAATGTATATATAATTTTTTCAAGTACTATACAAGTTTCTGCTGTTAATGCATTCTGTTTTGTCGTTTCAAAATAGATAATAATGACCACTTCTAAAACTAGACCGTAATAGTCTTTCAAATCTACTGGTAGCCTGATCAAATACATAAAGGTAATTTTAAGGTAAATTTAAATAGATACTGACGTTACAAAAATACCATGTGATTGTATAATAGTTTGGTTATTTAGCATATACTTACATGAACATGTTCGAATATAATTATTAAATACAGCTATCTTACTCTCACAGTATTTCCTGAGGTTTACTTATCCCGTTCTGGTGGTAGTTGAAAGTATATATTTTCATACATTTTTAATCGCACCCGAAATATTTGCCCTTTTAAACTGAAGATGAAATGTCCCAACCGCGTAAGTTTAATATTAAATTATATAAATTAGGGAATATTTACAGAGACACACGATCCAATGTCTTTATTATTAACATACTTATTTTCTTCAATTTATTGACCCATAACTCGACATGTTTCGAAACACAGGGTTTCATTTTCAAGAGTTGAGTTTAAAAACAACACACATAAAACAATGCGGCTGCTTTCGAATAATTTTATTCAATGATTGAAAATCAAGCAATGTATTTCGAAACATGTGAAGTTGTAACTAAGTCAATAAATTCAAGAAAACAAAGAAGTGTGTTATTGATATGTAAAGATTATCATTACATAAGACAGCATTTCGAATATGATGTACCCAAACCTCATTCATATACTATCGGGAAGTGTATCAAATGTTAAATCGCATTTTTCAGCTTTGCATCCAGTATATATAATAGCTCCCTGCAAACCCTTGATATGCCATTCTTCTTAAAAATATACTCTTTAAATCTCTATGGGAGTTAATATGGGGGACTTTGGTACTTTGGAGGCCTCTATATAAGCGTTTATAAAGAGATGTAAGTTACGACATGTAATACCAGACCATCAAAATAAATTTCAATTTAACATATCGGTAATTTCACTTGAGTATGATATAATAACATGTTAAACTGCCGAAGTTCGCGAAGATTTAAATACCAGCACATTTATGTATATCATTTAGTACTCTATTTCTTGATAATTGAAGGGAGGGCATTATTGACAATAACTATGACGTAATTAACCAAAACTGTGAATTTCCTCAGAAATAGAAATATAATTATGACTTTCAAATTATTACAAGTTGAATATTATAATGCCGATGTTACTGTTTGCACTTTTAATAAACCACATCGGTAGTAGTTACGAATATAACACATAATTATGATTAGAAATAAAATTATACTCATTTACGGAACATAAAAATAGTGACAAGTATAGCAAATAACGAGTCACTGCCCGATCTCAACTTATTAAAACGATAACACTAAATGGATATAAATGACCATGTGAAGAGTCAATATAACTACAAGCAGAGCATTTCACAGAATTCAAAATATTTGCCTGAACTGTCATGAAATGATTACCAAAGATATGAGTACAAAAGATATGAAAGTGAATATGATGAAAAAAGAAGTGATATATTGATTGAAAAATGATAAATAAGGTGCAAAAACCTAACGGCTAGCACCATAGCACATGGAAAAAAAGTGTAGCAAATATGAGTACCTATAAAATAATATAACCTACTTTCTCGGAACACAAAAAATGTTGTAAATGTTTTTGACATATAGACCTAAAATATAATATCGGATAATGTATGTCTTTTACTGTGTGTATTGTTAATAGAATATAAAATGCACAAAAATGCACAAGCAAATTTCCCATCCGCTATATTTATTATCCTCTTTCATATTAACGCTGTTAGTATTTACTTGTCAATTACTTAGTGGATACCCATAAAACATTACCTTTTGTTTTCGGAATATTAAGTTATGCGTTATGCGGATCTGTCCAAAACACATTACTAATATAATTATAAAAACAGTGAAATATTATAGCTATATTCACCAGAGCGAAAAAAACCAATATATTTAACAAATTAATTTTGACAATCCTGATACAGATATTGACCACGTTTTCTATATATGTTAGTTTTATTATTTATTTTAGAGTACAACAGTTACTGATTTCATATGATAACTACTATTTAAATATCATTGTAATTTTTCGCAGTCACAAAACCGGCGGATATGCCCCATGAATTTCAAGGACAAATGTCTCACTGTCAGCACTCAGCACTGCATCGCATAATTATGTTATATCGCGTTTTATTTCAATTTCATGAATTTTAATTGATTGTACGTTATATTTGAAGCAAGATTTTTTTTTCAATTTTTTCTATACTGACAAAAAAATAGTTCAAATAAGACGAATATTACAAAGAAACGTCCTCGACAACGTTGGACATCACAACCTCTATTTACATGGCGACGACCAGGAAGCAGATGATTGTAGGAATTCTTGAAAATGTTAAAAAAATATATTACTACCTGCATTTAATGGTCGTGATCACGTAGAGTGTAACAGTATCGTCCAATTTTTCTTGTATCACAGTCATCTGTTGTTCAATCATTACATCAACATCATATCTTTTACACTATAGTCGCAGCCATTCGAATAAATTGCGTCGATGTCGACGAAGTTCTTTTATGAAAACGTATTTCTTATGCGAGTTGACCTTTAATTCTCGAAGACAATATCCCGAACGATAATTAATTTATTAAATCACTAGCGGCTTAGCCCGTCTATCGACGTGCCTAGCTAGTGATTTTTTTAATCTAAGTCTTCAAACCATTATACAATTTCTGAAGAAACTTCCAATTGCAAAATAATTGTCTCTTCTAATCCACAATCTAATCTTTCACCACCTTCCCACAAAATAACATTTTGTATAACTAAGCTTATATGGATATATCAATTGATTTTCATGTGCATTGAAATATTTCCGTCAACTTCCTTCTCAAATTCGAATTGCGGTCTGAAATTCGATTCTACTTGGCCTCACAAACACTGAAACACATACATATGAAAATCGTGAATTCATCACTATTCTGTCAATAGGTTCTGAGATAACTTCTTTTCAGATACCCACACACCATATGATTTATCCAATCCCAAGAGATTTTCATGTCAGACATTATTATGTGAGTTAATTTTAGTTTTAATCAACCAGGAATTGTAGTGTAAAAGTCCACCCGTTTGTTTCCCATGAACACTGGAATACATACATGCTGAAATCATGATTATTTGATTGGTGCTGGTTTTTCTGAAATGTTGGTTTCAGGAAATCATACCAAAGCACGCCGTAGGATTCAGTGTTTTAATCTCCTTTGGCATATTTGAGTTAATTTCAATCATAAACTGGCATTGTGGACTGACATATTCGAATATATGCAAATTATATTACATCCTGGTTTTTCGATAGGCTGTTTCAGATAAAACAGAAAAGTTCGTTCAGGCAATAAATCCGAGCACGCTTCAGAAATTTAATTATACAGAGATTCCGATAGATTTCCATGTCCACGGACATACTTTAGTCGATTTTGGTTTCAAACTGGAATTGAAGACTGAAAGTCGATCCAACCGGTTCTACCGAACACACATATTTTAAAGTCATTGTTGTTTGATTTGTTATATTGAAGAATGGTTCTTTTCAGCACCGATAACCACACACACTATGTTGGGTTTTTTTATACACAAATAAAGTATCGAAATTGATCATGCCTTTTCTCCGAAAAACATCAACAAATACATACAAAAATTTTGAGTTTAGGACAATTCGGCGAGACCGTTCGGCGCCGCAATTTCGACTCCAAACAACTCGAAATTGGAACGTTTCGGGGGAGGACAATTAAGCGCCATGTTTTTCATTTTTCTATATTAAAGGAAGCATAAAAAAATAACCTTACCTTACCTAACCTCACCTAACATTACCCAACCTTACGTACCTACAACATTGAAAATATAAATTAACACAAAATTATTTTTAAAACGTCGCCGAAATGGGTCAATCCGAAAAAGTTCAGCACCGAATTGACCTTTTTCAAAGTGGCACCGTAATGGCGGGTCCGGATCGGCTTCTTCGAATTGTCCTATTCCCCAAAAGTTTCTTCTTATATTTGGTTGTTTTCGAAAAATTGTCGTTTCAGTTACCCAGCACACCCACAAACACTGTGGTATTGTATGCTTAGATATTTTCCAGGTCAACTCACGAACTTGCGTAAGTCGTAATCGGTGAAAATGTCGAATACGAATATTAGAATCGAACATACTGGTATTCAATAATATGCAAACACGTGCATACCAAAATAATCGTTATCCGATCGGCAGTTTCTGAGAGAAAAGACCACTTCCAATGCAAACATGTGTAGATTTTTATATTAATTCACCAATTTTAATCGAATTCGGTCAGAAAGTCGAATCGAGTCTGAGAATCGATCCGACCGGTTCTCATGAATACCCGAACACGTGCATATCAAAATGATCTAAATTGGATCGATAGTTTCGAGAAAGGCTCGTTTTAAACACACATTGTAATTATTACATAAAAATATGCTGACAGATTCTCATGTCAATTCACGAATTTTAGTCGAATTCGGTTAGAAAGTCGAATCGAAGTCTAAGAATCGGTCTGACCGGTTCCCATGAACACCCATACACAGGCGCACCAAAATTATTGTAATCGGAGCTGTAGTTTCCGAGAAAGGATCCTTCCAGATATACACATACTGTAGAATTTTATAGAGAATACTGTATATAGATTTTCGAGTAAATTCACAAATTTTAGTCGAAATCGGTCAAATAACCGAATTGAAGTCTGAAAATCGATCCGACCGGTTCTCATGAACACCCGAACACGTGAACCAAATTTATCGAAATCGGTTCGGTAGTTTCCGAGAAAAGTCCGTTTCAGACACACACACACACACACAAACACGGTAGGATTTTATATATATATAGATGTTTACTAACTAACACATAACCCTTTTTCTGTTCAGAAAAACCAACTACATATATCGATAAATTAAACTTACAACCAAATACGCGTTGACAAAACTTAATGAAGATTTCTCATGATTAGCATGCATACTGTAGTGCTGATATTGTTCTGAATGACACCTGACATTTCATTACAATGATAAATTACAAAGTGCTTTATACCAATTTATAATTAACAGATACACAAGCATACACGCACAACAGAGAACTGTCATTTACTCCGAAAGTTATATATAGTTTCCAGTTCCATACTGTATACTTGTATAGTCTGAAATACCTTTTGTTATATTTTCAATAGGCAACCGTGATAATCATGTTTGGTGTTACACAGGCTAATGCTAAATCAGGAATTTATGATAATATTACGGATATGTTGTGGATATTTTACTATAACAGTGTTTTCAGTTTCACACACTTCCAATTGAAATTCATCTAATCAACAAACGGACGTAATTTATTCATAGTAGTTTTGAAAATAAATGGAAAATGTGTTTTAAGGTAAATGTGTTCATGCTTTCGGTGTTTTCACACGTATAAGATGACGTAGTAACCATTAATATTGCATTAAATATCGATAGTGCTTTTACCCCTTTAGTTAATACAGCGATATAACACACTAGACAAATTTGGGTATCGGGTTTCAAAAATCACAATAGCGTATTTTTCATGTATTTGAGATACTTGTCTTTTCAAAAGATGGTTCGTTCCAATTGGTACTTTGGCACAAAACAACGTTAAATTATGATAAAGTATCCAATATATTTCACTGTACCACATGCACCATAATCACTTGGTATAGTTTACAGAAACAGTGAAATATATTGTATATACTTTTTAATAATTTGACGTTGTTTTTCCGTATTCAACACAATTACTTCTGGAAAATGCTATGTTTTCATCGATTTAAAAATAACTTTGGATATTATATAAAAAGAAATTGAAACTAAAATATATACGTGTTCCTTGTCCTGTAAATGTTTGTGAAGCACACAGGGCCTTTAATTTGTTACCTAATATCCATGGTTTATAATCCTTTGTAAACTACCTATCACTACATTCAGACGAATATGAAACTGAAATTTCATTTTGATCACTCTTAAAAAGCTCTTAGCTCATTTTTATAACGTTCACAGTTTATCAACAGCAGTATAAAAATGATGAATTTTATGGGATGCAAACAATGTGATTATGCAGAACAATTCTGTTGTTGTGATGACCCTGACCGAGTTTTAGATGATAGCCAATTAATTCCACTTTATGACGTATGTCCACTGACTACATCAGAATATCGAGAAAATAATAATGTAGAAACAAGTTATAACGAGACAAAGCAACTTTCGGATGATGATTTTTTAATTGAAGATCAACATTATCAAGTCTTCTCGAAAAGGAATATGGTGGCACTTCGGAAAATGGTGATAGTTTTATGTGTGATATGCTTTGTTCTCTACTGTGGCTTTACAATGGAGTCCTCGTTTTCAAATGGTAAGAGTAGAGTTTCCATTACTGACCCTCAAGTATCAACGATGTTACTGTCCGAAAGTAAGGAAAATAAATCAGATAGTCGGAATCAACAGTCCTCGCTGAAAAAGCAGAATTCTTCCACGGTATATGAATTGGTAACATTTGACTTACTGAATGGAGGCGAAAAAACCGAACGGCTTTCTGGTCGAATGGATGATAATAAGGTCAAACCAGTTGACATTCACTTGGGGCGTTTGACAGGTAAGACAAGTAAGTTTTCTCCTAAAGTTAGAAATAAAAAAGCAATTGTCGGAAAATTGAGCCAAAGAAAATTAAAGAAACTTCAAAAACTGCAGAAGAAACCGGAATCAGACGGTGACCAGACTTATGACGATTACATTGGAGATGAACTAACAAGTTCTAACTCTGTTACAGAAAAAGTTAAACATCATAAGAAAGCTCATGATGTTCAACCTGACCATCTTAAGAAGTTAACCAGTTCACCTCCTGAAGATTTGGATGAAAACATCATACAGGACTTCTTGAAACAAATGGAAAGCCGTAAACTCAAAATCGATAATGACAAACTCAAAATCGACAATGACAAACTCAAAATCGACAAATATAATGGATTTCCAGATTCAACCACATTCATAGTTTCCCAAGTCCTGGCCAATCGCCCCGCCCTTTTCTATAACCTGACCAACACTACGTTACCATTCACGGCATGGAACACATACGCCCTCGCCGAGAGAGTGGAGAACTCACACGCAGGACAGAAAGAAATACTAAAACTATACAACCGCGTTGTTGGCGAACTCAATTCCACCGATAACAAGCACGTAAGTTTTCCGTACGAAAAACCATGGTTCCGAACTGAAGAAATAATGTACCCGAAATTTCTCGCATGCGCTGGAAAGGACGTATCCGTCAATGCAACGTTGTATTACGACGGGGACATACTTTTAGAATACAGGCCAGATGAGGGTGAAAACTCACATGTGCTTATATGCGTTGGAAAAGGTGAAATCACAGTGGTTCTCGGGAAGGTTGAATTTCTAGTGAGAAGTAGTGAATGTATGTACGTGCCGAAGGGTTTGAAGTTTGTTGTTGATAATGATGGGTTGACTCCTGTGTTTCTCGTCGTTTATCGTTTCAATTATCTTTCGATAACGGCGAATGCGGAAGGGTGTTCGAGTGAGTCAGACTGGTCAGCTGCAAGGTGGGATAGTGCTACCATACAGACAGGTGCTAATGCGAAAAGTAGTTCTAGTGATGCCTTGACAAGGAGGGTTACTAGTTCAGTTCGTAGAAGTACTCAGAAACCTCATTTTGTAAATGTGAAGAAGATGTTTAAAAGAAAGGATTAGGAATTGATTTGTTTTTAGTTGGGAATAAAATGCTGATTTGGAGAAATTATTGTCTTTAATTTAATGAGGATCATTGGTTGCATAATTATGGTTACAAGGAAATGCATATTTTCTGTAAACCGATAACCAAAATCTAATTGTGATATTACATCGATATCTTTGGAACTCATCCAGAATCAATTGCTTCTATTAGTGCCGTTAACAGCTCTTTGTAGTCATATGTAGCTTACTTATATAGTAAATTTCAGTTGTAATATACAATACACTGCAATTTCCAAATAATTTTGAGAAGTAAAGTTTTAACATTCCGGAGAAAGTACTGCTCATTCACAATAGCATTTGTGCTTTTTGCTTCTCCAGCTAACAAGGTGTAATTTTGATATTATATCGAAAGCTTTGTTACAAGGATATGTACGTTTTCTGATGTAAACCAATAATTAAGATGTAATTGTGATGTTATATCTAAATCTTTGGAACTAATTCGATATCAATTGTTTTATTTAGTGTTCTTAACAAATCTTTTCAGCTCCGTATACTTACAATGCCTTTCTCTCATTATGTACATTACATTGCACTATTTCAAATAATTTCGAGATGTGAAATTTCAATATTCACGTGGAAGTGCGCTTATTCTCAATAGCGTATGTTTTACATAAAACTTGCATGTTCTGAACGCTGAATCTGTCAACAGTTTACATCAGCAAACAAACTCAAAATAATTAGTGGTTTACTATCGTTAATAACCATTTTGAAAGGAGCTCAAAAATACCCACAAAAAGAAACAAATATAGTTAATTTTGTTTCTTTTTGTGGAGTCTTTGAGCTCCTTTCAAAATGGTTATTTTCGAAAGTAAGCCTCATGAACAAAATTAAACAACAATTTTATAAAGCACTTACTCCGTTTTGACTTAAAACAAGAATATAATTATATTCAGCATGCATTGATAATAAATAATGAAATAAATTGTATTATTTACTATAACCTATGCAACATGCTTTAGAGCAGGGCAAATATATTAACAAATATTTTATTTTATTATTATTTAGATAACCTACTTATGTTTTTTTTTATTTCTTTTCAATTAGCACTTGAAACACCTAACGTAAAACAACGCAAGTAGCTGCCATTTTCAAACTGCATTGATTATAAGATGAAAAAATGTTGGAGTTAATGATACAAGATCCACGAGTTGAGCAAATTATTTCCAGTATTGTATTAACAGCAGTCGTCCGAGGGCGGAAATCCGTCCACGGACGATCACTTCTTGAGGGAACAATTAAATTAATCAGAACGGGTGCTAATGGAGCTATAACACAACAGAATTCAATAGATACTAGATCAATAAAATGATAATTATTAATTATTAAGGATGGTACTTGAGAAAAATGATAAACGTCCAACGCTACATCATAACTTCTTCTGAAGCCTGCAGTCGGCAAAGAATATCAACTATTCAAATATTTCCGGAGATTCAATACTAATCAATAGCGTTTGTTCAGATAACATTTTGTGTTGAAACATGGATTCCCACCACTTAATTAAATGAAAAATTATTTCACGTTTCGTTTGATATACTGTAATATCGTACACACCTTTTCAAAATACAATGTTCAGAAAGGAAGTATGACAACAAAAACAAATACCCGGCGGTAACAAAATTATGGTTGAGAATTATGGAGGCTATGCATATCTGTAAAAGAAAAACAGATCGATTGCAATGAACGACATAAGTGGAGCAGACCAGAATTAGTTATGGAATAATATCTTTTAATTGGAATAATGTCTTTTATAATTTTTTGGAATAATGCCTTTTACAATGTCCTTTAACTGCATTATTGTAATTGGTTTTTGTTGTCATACTTCCATTCTAAACATTGTATTTTGAAAAAGTTTGTACGATATATCAAACGGAACGTCAAATGGTTTTTGTCGTGGAGGAATCCATGTCTCAACACAAAATATAATAGAAACATGCTTATTTGTTAGGCACATTTTCAATTGATTGTGATGAAGATAGTCTTATTTCATGACTCTGATTTGATTATACGCCATAAAGAAGAAATAATAAGAAAGTTTTTCATGCACCTTTACAAACGTATAAAACAACTACTGGAAACAATATACCTAGAAAAAAAAATCTTAAGTATTTTTCGCAGTTGAATGAGGTTTTATGTAGTACTGATAAGATGGCTGAAACCTGCTGTTAAAATATATTTGGGAAGTATGTAGATTTTTGCCAATATTTGTCTTGTAACTTTCAGCTACTGTGATAAAGACAATAGAATATCAAAGAAATCACTGTATGCAGTTTATGTAATTTTTATCGTACTAAAATAACGAAAATCTGAAGGAAAAGAAAATTTTTTTTTACAACTCAAACTAGAACATCTTGAATAAGAATATATATTGAAAAAAAGTGCTTAGAAGGATTTGGATTGAAGGTTTGATCAGTTTTAATAAGAAATGCAAGAATATATACAGTTTCGTATGAAAGTCAGTCCATTTCACGAGAGAAAACTAACTTACACTGATACATATAGGACGATAGATATACTATTAACACTATACAAGCACTATATTATTTCTTAAATCGCCCTATACCTGTGACGTAATCTTCTTCAGGCTTGGGCGATAATTGAAATTCTAATAATCGATTAATCGCCCATGAAATAATAGAATTAATCGATTATTTGAACTTCCACGTTTTCTCCTTATTTTCTAAGTTTTTCTGATTTTTTCGAAGATGAACGTGCGGTAAACGCCGCAAAAAGAATTTCAAACATATGGTAACACGACAGCAGGTTTTACCTTTCAAACAATCGAGTATTTTGCAAAAATCGACTATTCCCGATTAATCGATTATTAGAAATGACATAATCGAGTACGATCATCTGGAGAAATAATCGATTAATCGAGTTAGTCGCCCAATTCTAATCTTCTTCACTATATATTTTTTCTCACTGCTTCTTATATATATATATATATATCCCCTTGCCCAGTACGACAAAACAAAGTTTTCTCATACGCAAACAAAAGTTTTCTCATCTTTTTTTTCCAATCTGCAAAATAAACCGCTGATGTAATATATCTTCCCGACAACATTTCTCCACCTACGTAATAATCATATATGTACATAGTTCTGAAATACACCACGTTTCATTTTGACACCTAAAATATATATGATATACTATTGCCGACATTACACTCCAAAGTAATAAATAATTTCACCGAATGAAAAACATCACAGCAAGAACTTGTATAAAATATGTCCGACTCTTTAATACCGAGTAATTAATCATGGGATGGTTACAAAAGATTTTTTTCTTGGAGTGGAAAAGTTATTCTTTTCTGGTCCACTCCTTTCATGACTTTCTGTAGTGTCGAGCTCAATTTTTCAATTCTCTGACATTATATGTATCTGTATCTATTTATCGTTCTTCTTTTTATGGTTTTGCTTTATATATATCTGATCATGTTTCTATCAAAGAAGTGAAGTACCATTTATCATTTGATCAATTGACAATAAAGAAAAATGTCTTTTCATTTTCTTGTTGTGAGGCTTTGTTTCTTAACTTGGAATTTTTACGCGTGTCATCGTTACATGCAAAACAGAAGGTTTAAGGTGTGCGTACTGTTTTGTGCTGGTGTACATAATGTTCAGAAATATATCTTTTGTTTTGTTACCACAACCAGTGTGTTGGAATGTTCGCAAGTTGAGGTTTGGCCAATATATAAAAGAAACCAGCTTTTTAATGTTTGGAAAAAACGAATGATTTCATGATAAAAATCAAATCGTTTTCGTAGTATATATTACCCTTTTTTGTTCCGTAATCATGATAATTATTTAGGGATGCCTTCAAACCCTCATACTCAAACTTCACGAAAGGTTCGAGTTTGAGTTTGACTATAACAGTCTAGTTGAGTTTGGATTTGTGTAGAGGAGCTCGAGTTTGAGTTTAGATTTGAGTTAGATCAAACAGTTTGAGTAGTGTTTGCGTAGCGAGGAAATTCCCCCGGTTGACCCGCTTGTCAAACTCTAAACTCAAACTTTTGATCAAACAGTTTGAATAGAGTTTGTGTAGATAGAAATTACTCAGTTTTATTAATATGTTATTAGTCGTTCTTATTAATCTGTACTTATTGGGAATTAATGATAAACTATTACCATATAAGATTTAATGAAATATCCAATGTCGATTCGCTATACGTTCCACTCAAACTCTCATACAAGTTTGTATAAACAGTTAGTTTGAGAAGAACAAAAGTTTGAATTTGAGTTTGAGTATGAAATAACGAGTTTGAGTTTGGGTTCGTTTTTCTACTCAAACACAAACTAGCTTGAGTTTGACGGCATCGCTATCGGATTGATATGACAATGCAAGCTCGAGATGGACAGCTTATTCACCTTATTGCAGTGGAAAATGAGAACTTATGAAAAGTGTTATGGTATGTTAAAACTATTCTGCCGGATTACTAATTTAATGTATTAATTTGTTATTACAACTGATTTTGACTGGGAATTTTGTCGGAGAATTTGAACAAGTGGAAGAGAAGTCAGCATAAAATATTTTAATCTTTCAACATCACTATTTATTAAGCTTTTAAATAAATACATCTATGGAATAAAGTGACTCTTGAATGAGGTTGTAATGCAGAAAAAATACGAAAAAACTATGCAGACACAATTTTGTAAACTTAGTTTATACATCAAACTATATGGCTTTCCTCGACAAATCCTATAAGTTCACAAGCATTACGACATACATTGTAACTTCCTTAATCCACTTTGACTTGTGCTATGTCGTGCCCTTTTACCCCTATAAGCTTGTACAGTATGTATCCACAAAAGCGAAATTCAATAACATGCACCAGCAGCAGAATGTTAAGCTTACTTGAATACATGTACTGTATACTATGCAGGAAATTCCCCTCCCCATGTTTAATTGTATTAAGATTGAGTCTCCCGGTCCTTTATATACTCTCAACTTAGTACATGTGTGTGAAATCGGTTGTGAAATTGATTTATTCCTATATCTCCAAGTCAAATACAGGAATCCCCCCTCCCTTGCTGTGTTTATTAAGTTTTCCTATTAAAAGAATTCAGTTTTTTGTTGCTCTTTGGAGTTTGGTGCAAAGTATTCCAGACAATACTAATTTTAAATTCTTTTGAGATGATAATATTCCAGTAAAAATGTATAGCTTAATTAACATTAAAAACTTCAGTCAATCATGATTTTGAACTAGATCTTTCAAGATGTACGCAATGCTTATGTATAATTTATTGTAACATTGTTGCAGAAACCTGCGATTTGTAATGATTGCATGATGTGTATAAATAAAATTCACTTCTCTGTTTCAATGTTTATTTTCACCGACCATGGTTTCGGGGCTCTACGGCTACATTTTCAAGATAAATTAACAGATCTTTTTTTTCTTTTTTTTTTTTAAAATTAATATACCTTCAA
>JAQFYR010000105.1:0-16417 GCA_034694985.1 Campodea silvestrii
TTTTGGTGCGGAGCCACCCCAAAACCCCAGAAATAAGCATATTTATGCAAATAAAATGTATTTAAGGAGAGTTGTTAGATGGAAAACCATCATTCACTTCAGAAAGTATTCTGTAGCTCGTTTGGTCACATAACATCAGTGTGGTTGTTTGGAAATTGTGCAAACCTTGGCAACTTGATTGTGGTTTCTATTGGAGCATCGCTGCTGGTTTTGGTTGTGTGTCAAAAATGGACTACGATGCTGCATTACGGGCTATGGTGGGAGAAAGATCGCTAACAATAATCGAGCATATGACATTAATGATAACGCGAAAGCTTTGGGAAGAATGCAACGCCCTGCATCACACTACAACAAAGAATCAATCGGATATCGCACCCAATGAGGTAACAGCAACAGAAGAACTAAAAAAACTGCAAGATCAAATACAAAATTTACTCTTACACAGACAGGAACACATGCTGGAACAACTACAACATCAGCACCGAAAGCTGCAACGGAAGCTGCAACGAAAACAGCAACATCAGCAGCGGACTCCAATAACTTCGAGGCCTACCGCAACGTCACCGATTCATCAAAAACGGTCGCCATCTAATCCGTCGGAAAAATTACAGTGCGCGTGTCAAGAATTAACGTTAGTGCGATTTGCAAACAATCTACAGCCATCTGAAACTACAACAACATCAACTCCCGCTACTGTAGTTTCATCTGCCGTTTCGTCGAATAACCGCGTGTGAAAGGTTGATTTCAACGGATCCGCGTACGGTTTGGAAGATAAGAAGGCGGAGACAAACGGCAGCAACGGTGGCGAAACCGCGGGACAATTTTTCGTAGTGTGTTTTAGGGTTTTTAATCCAGTGAAAACTAGGTGGTGGGTTTAGGTGTAGGGATAAAGGGGAAAAACAAACGGTGTAGGATTTGGTAATACAAAAAGAATGCAAATTATTTCTGAAAAATGATTTTTTTTTATCAAAAACCTCATGGTAGGATAAAAGTTGATTTATTTATTACAATTTAAAAAAAGTGAAACTACACAAAAATGCACGAAAGCTGTTTTTATTGTTGCCATAAGGAAAAGGGGTGGCATATAGTTGTACTTTAAACTTTGAACACTAGGTTCAATTTTTCTGACGGTGGTAGGTTATTTTTACGGTGACGGGATAAAATAGGTACTTTCGGTGATGGGATAGGTTACTTTCACGGGTTTTTACTGATCAGAATTTATAGCTAAGTTTTTTTTTATTATGGATCATTACTACATTGAGGAGGAGTTACGTAAGTTTTTATCAGATTGGTATCGTAGCCTTTTTTTCTCCTTTGACAGTCTTTTATGCAGAACAAAAAAGATGGGTGGCGGTAGTTTAGTGTTACGTTTTAAATCACAGTCTTCTTGCTATTACAGCGACTTTTGTAACGATTTTATTAAAAAGCAGCGGCTACAACGATCGCTATCGATTTACTTTAGACTATTACCAACAATGGGCAATCAAACTTTTTTCTGTACATTACAAGGACTAATGTCACGAAATAATCTTAACACAACACACACCCAACAAATATTTCTTTTAAAAAGTATATAAAGCAAATAAACTCCATGTTTTTTTTTTGTAAATAGAAATAAATCCCGTAGGCTAATCAAAAATATATATAAACTGACAATCAAGAGCAATCCAAAAAACGAAAAGGAACCAAAAAAAAAAGACCAATGAAAACAAGGTGGGAACTAACTGCAAACATATTTTATAGTATCCCCAGTATTAAACGAGAGTTTTTTATTTACACACACACTACATTTTTTTCACACTGAGCTGTTTAACACATTCCTGATAACAAAGGTATGAAAGTGAATAATAATGAATGCAAAAGCACCGTTTGGTACTGTTCGTCTGTAACCTCTGTATCTGTAAGTTGATTGTAAAAGGCCGTCTTTGGAGGTAAAGAAGTCTCTAATAGTCTATCAAACGAATCGATATAGGAGTATGGGAACAGCATTTTCCCACTCACCAAAGTTCGGTCTGGGTACCGTTCTCGTAAAAAGCCGAGGTCCGCCTCCTTTAAACTTGAAGCAAGCTTCTCTAAAGTGCCTGGAAGAAACGATAAGCTATCTTTCAAAAGCATATTTTTATTTATTAGAACTTGGATGTATTTCTTTGAATTCCGAGGCAGTATTTCGATCGATTCTATGGGATAATTCCCCAAAGCGCTGAAAATTAGAGTTATATCAAACGAAATATTGTGGGACCAAATATTTATGTGCCTAGCACTACGGCGGAGTTGATTACACCTTGGATGGGCAGGGTCGTAATATAGGGACGTAAAATGCGAGTGGTGAATATGTCTGTGGTCAGTAGGAGTCAAAATACCCTTACATATGCAACATTGAGTTGAATTTTGAAAATGAAAAAGTTGTTCGTCATTTAACTTGGGCATAACATATTGAAAACATTGCAAATTTGCCAAATACTGTTCGCATAACGTTTCTAAGTTTCGCATAAGAACCTCGATACAATCTAAACCACTGTAAGTCATTCTATCGACAATTACCCCTTCGGAAACACACACAAAAGAGAATGAAATGGGTTTTTGTTTGTTCAACAAAGTAATATTTCCCCTCTGTTCGTTCAGGGGCTCTGCAATCGTCTCCAGATCGAAATAAATATTGTAGTAGCCACACGAAAGCGCCGAATAGTCCTTAAAATCGACCACGTCGCCTGCCTTGGACATGTATTGGAAAATGCGAACAAAGTTTTTCGTGTTCAGTTAATTTAGACTCGCTACTAAAGCCGAGTAAACATGACGGGCAGTACCATCTTTTCGATCTCGTTCAGTTAATCGGGAGGACGCGATTGCAATTTCAAAACAACTATCTTCCCCGTCATGATTATTTATATTTATAATTTTTCTACCTATTGACTTTGGACTCTTTACAAAACATCTTATCTCAACCGGCTGGTGTTTAGATAAATACAATTCCACATTTTTTAATCTCACAAATGTCCACCCTGAACCGACATTATCCTGCACAGGGTATATGATATTTGAGAGACCATCTACTATATCACGTGAACCCATCCTAGACTTTAATGGGCCCATAATCGTAAACGTTGGTGTTGAATATGTCAAATTCGTATCCTCATCGAGTCCTCTTGAATAGGCGCTCGTGACTACCGACCTCACCTTAGCACCGTTGAACAGCCGTAGTCTGGAGTCCAATATCATGGTAATATCATCCATCAATACTGGGAAAAGTTGCTGTGGACTGTACGACCAAACTTCAGTAGGGACATGGACGTAAATTTCGTAAGCCCCTCGTAATGCCGACTGCCGTAACTCGAAATGCAAGTGATTTTCTTCCATATCGGCGTCACAAAGTTTACAGTATAATCTGGAAAAGAAAATAAAGAATAAATCAAAAGTTCAATGCACCATCTCGTGTCAGCATACTTTTTCATGTTTTCAAAGATGATCGGAAATGAAATACCACTGATTAAATAAATAAAAAACTGCCACCATTAACTGAAAATAAAAATAAAAGATGCTAGTAAGAAGTCCGATATTTTCAAAAGAAAATTGCATACTCTGAAGAATCTGAAGGTAATTCGCCGGTTATTTCTTGTAGTAACGATACCTCTTCCTCCTGTTTCTTGGATCTCTTATTCACCCGTTTTTGTAATAAATTAAATTTTTTTGGGTCTGCGGCGATCTCGGCTGCCTTAGGTGTCAATTTTTTAATTTTAGATTTAGAGACCGCCGAGTTTGAAGATGTAGAAGGTACAGGTCGACTGAAAAATGGAAAAAGTAAAATAAAATATATATAATATATACGAGAAAATCGAGTTAATACTGTTCATTTTCATCATTCCTTGCATCCTTTCGAACTGTAGTGGAGGAAGAGCGATCATCTCGACTGCTAAGTAGAAAAAAAAGTGTAAAGGAAAAAAACAGAAATGAATACAGCATGAAAAGTAGCATGCTACACATGTGCCTTACTTACTGCGTTCCGGGTTCGCCGCGGCGACTATAGCTGCCACCACTGTTTTCGGGGCGACTTTTGCTGCTGCTGCCACTATTATCCCGCCGACTTTTATCAGAATGTTTTCCACCAGTTGTATGTTTTCTTTGCCTTTTGGCACCATCGGCTGGCGGCGACGGAGAATGTGCGGTCGATCGCTTGCTCTTGTGGGAACCTCGACCGTCCTTCATCCTCTCCGTCCTCTGACTGAAATGTAAAAAAAAACATCATGAAACAAAAGTTATATAAAATTTGGTAATTTTCTCACGTAGTGTCTCGATTTTCTGTGACTGGGGCTTGCACATTTTGCACCGAAGGCCGATGCGTTCTTCTGAAAGAAAAAAAAAACAACTTTTGAAAATTATTACTATTATTATATACAAAAAATAAACTGACTATTTTTAATGTGTAAAGTAGCAAAGCTGTAGCAACAATTTCTCATTATTATTAAATAAAATATCAAAAATAATATATTGTTTACATTTGTCACTGGAGAAAACAGCAACAATATATATTATTCGCCAGAAAATGAAAATAAGTAGAATAAAATGAAACATTATATTGAAATGAAATAATATCAAATGAAAGAAACTTACTGCTTTACCAAATTTCCTTTGGCTATTCTTTGCTTGCCAGGCCTTGGTGGTGAGGGTCCGGGTTCAAAGATATTCGGGACAGGTGTTGATGGCATCGAAGGCGAATATGGCTCCGGTTCGTCCCGACTTGGACTATATTGCCTAACGGCTTGATTTTCTGCAGCCGGGCGCCGAGGACAGGTGACTGGTGTTTTCGAGTGTTTTCTAACCGTAGGGTCGTTGGTTTTAGACGCTGCTGCATTGGGCAATGGGACATTAAAGTTTTCACCGTCCGAATCTTCATCAGTATCCGAACTGCTACTGATTGATTCCACTGGCGTTGCCATACGAATTTCAGGGGTCGGAGGCTGTGGTAAACTTCGTCCCTCGCGATACAAATCATTCACCAAACCGGCATAATCATTTCTAACCGGCGTAGATTTATGTCCCTTACTACGCTGCTGTAATACTTGTATATTCCCCGACGACCTGACGTTGTCAATGTTCAAACCCGAAGTTGAGGCACCAGAGTTTACAATGTTCAAACCAGCCGTCGTAGCACCTCGGTTTAAATCATTTTGTGGCGTAAAAGCATTTAGTAAGGGAATATTCGGCTGTAGCCGTATGTTTCTAACGTCTTGTTGTTAACATTCGTTGGCAACGCGTAATGAGTAAGGTTTTCAGGGGCGGATCAACAGCGATTATGTCGCATTTTTGTTCTGAGGTTCCTTTCACAGTTTTATAATTACTTCATACAATTTTACAACCAACGCATTTAATAATTTCAAACAGTAGCAGTCATTATTTTCACTTTGTGTACTCGCCAGTTTCCAGGGGCGGTTTGACAGAGATTTTGAATTCTTATTTTGAATGACTTATATATTATATTTAGAACTTGCTGCACATATGCGCGTATTTAAAAATCTCTTATTTACTGTATACACTAGCCGTAGGTAGTTTCAGCTGCACTCCTCTTACAGTTTCCAGGGGCGATTCAACTTCGATTTTCTGACGTTTCTTTATTGCAATATAGTTCATTTAGTACTTTTACATTCACATCATGCTGCTGTACAGCAGGTGTATTTAATAAACTGAACTTTACCAGCGTGGGACACTACCGGTTATTACTCTCATTTTGTGTCCCCAGTTTCCAGGGGCGGTTTAACAGTGGTTCTTAATTTTTATGTTGCGGATTTTTTTTAAAATATTTTTTGATTTAGAAGAAGCAGCAAATATACAAGTACTTCATAATCAGTAATTCACCGTATACAGTACCTGTTATCACTTTCAGCTTTACTTCCCCAGGTTGCCAGGGGCGGTTCAGCAGCGATTTCTTCGCATTCTTCTTTTATTGTAATGTCACGCAGCGTGCTACACCGACCGCTGAAGGCTGGTCAGTATAGTTAGGCGATTTAGAGCTGCTGGAACCTTTCGGGATCGATTTACAGCCATTTCATCTTTAGTATCAGCTTCCGGGATCATATAAAACTTGTTTGAAATATCAACTACAAAACCTGGCGAAATGGCTGATGAAATATGGTCATATGTTGGTGACACTCCTCGGAGACCTCATGTAGTCGTATTAAGCTAGTTGAATTAGAGGGCTCTTCTTTTTCTGGGGAGTATGTTGGCTTTCTTATAGGCGATATTTCAACTTAAACCATTACTGGGTCACTAACTAAATGCACATTACCTGTCATAAAGTCAGACACGGTCAAACTAAAAACTCCAACACTCATTCCCTCTTCACCACTCGAGATGAACAATATAGTTCCCTCGTTATAGGATTCCATTCACATAACAATTCACCATTTTTCACAATAACTTTCTGTGATGTGGAAACTGGTGCCTATGTAGTTCCTGGTATAGTTTTACTGTTTTACTGGTGTAGTTCCTACGATGTCAATGCTTGCGATACAATTGCATCAACAATAATCCCAGCATCTTCTGTTGAAATTGTAGCTGCTACAGTATAATGGTGTCGAAGGTCAGATTTGATTACTGTTCAGAAACTTTTCGCATTGCTTCTGGTCAGGTAATAGATACCTTTGTTGTTGGCCAATATTATTTTAATAAAGAAGTGATTTCGAGTGTTTTAAATAATAAGTAGGTTCATTGATAACCTGGTTAAGGGTTTTTAAAATCGAAATAGCTTTCAGTGGATCAGGGTTTCGACAAAGAAAATTTATTTTGAAATCACAATAATAATGTGGTCATGATGCAACAATATGATTGACAAGCTTTCGTTAATAAAAACCAAATAATATTGGAAGATATAATTGAGGAGGACAATATTCTACACCAACACAAACTTTAACCACTATTATTGTTTCTCAACCAAAATTATTTTCCAGCATCAGATAAAATTGGTTTTTATGAAAACCTCGCCATAAAAACATTGCGTAAAAGTACAATGCCTTTATTAGAGTTATTTATTAATTTAAGAGTTATAGTGCAGTAAATTACTCGTCTATACCCTTACTATGAAAATAGTTTTACGAAACTTGACGCAGTGCACACATGTTGTCAATGGGATGAAAATATTTACCGGCATGTATAAAGTTAGGATTTTCGAAATGATGTACATGATAGCACTAATCATCAATGTGTGAACCAAAATGTTACAATCACACCTTGTAAGATATGACTGAAAGGACCCATCCGGACATACTGTCGAGTAAACTATCATTTTCTGGAATACGAGCTACACTATTTGAATATTGCTTAAGCAGTGTGTTTTTCGGCAGTTATCTGGTCTAGATCGGTGAAAAATTGAACCACAGGCAAAAAAAAATAATTTAACCACTAGTAAATAGTAAGCATTGCTAATACCAGATACACGTACTGAAACTTAGTTACATTACGATCTTATATGTTCTATTTGAACTTACAAACGGAAATGCTGCATAAATGGTGATTGGGATATTAGTAATACCCATATAACAATGATGATAAAAAAACATAATTACAAGAATTCATAGCTACTATAAACTAGTAAATTGAAAACAAATAAGTGCCTTAAAAGAATCCACTTCAGCCACAAATAAACATATCAAAAGGAAATACAAGAGAATGAAGTATTGACCCTTTTAATAGATTCATGCTGGATCATATCTTCTAATATGCAGTAAAAAATATTTACATTATATAATGACTTTTTAAGTTTCATTTCAGTCATAATGTTCGCAAGTACGGGAAATAATATACTGTATTGCGTAAACATAGGTGCAAAATGAATTTCTAAAAAAATTAACTTACAAATCAGATAGTGTAGTTAATTTCCTTAAACAGAAATATAGCACAAAACGGACTTATTATTGTATATTATGACGGAAGACTAAAACAGAGGAATTGTTCACTATTATTTTGTTTTTTCTTTGTTTTAAAAAAAAAAAATAATAATAGTGGACTTATTGTTCTGTGAAAATAATTTATGAAGCCATATTCTTGAAAGTTCAATTACAATTTTATAATTAAAATATGTTCAGCCTTTAAGACATTTCCCAGTAGAATATCATCTGGGCCAACAAAAATAGTCGAAATACAAGTTTTTATCCCTGTAAGATTTAGCTGCCCCTGAATTTGATAATAATAATCTGTTTCAGAAAGCAGATATAATTCTTCAGACGTACTATTTTTTACATAGAAGTTTCCTGAATTAATGACAGTCATTATTGCAACTGTGTGGCACAGACGGTTGATGCTACATATAAAAGATCCGTATAACTGGCCTACAAACTGTATCCAGGCAGGCCAAACTGTATCCAGGCAGCATGCCTGATGAGTTCTGAAGGGAAGAAACCGCAGTCGGATGCTGAACCATTCCATACCCATTACTTCTATACATAGGTGACATTATTCCCCTGAGGGGCTAAATGGTGGTAAAACACCAATGTTGAGCCCTATATTCCTCTAGAATTCAGTGTATATATATTCACAAATAAAAACATTACCTATGGGTGGTTTGATCCCAGCTTTAATAAAAAATAACTTTCAAATCGTGTTTTTTTTTACATTTGAGATATAGAATTATGAATATTATTTAAAAACAAATATGGACACTATTATGTTTTATGTTACCTGACAAAAAGTTCACTACTGAGTTCAAGAACACGCGCTGGATACGATACTTTGGTTTATATTTTAAACAAACTTTCAATGAACAACTATATGATTGTCGATTCCACAGCGAATGATAAATTCAAAACATAATTTAGTTTAAAACATATTAACAGCTTTTAAAGGCAATTGTATTTTATAGATACGGTTTCACTAAGAACTAAATGCACAGCGGATGACTAGTGAATTACTGTAATACAGTATAAAAGGTTATGTTCGAGTCAAGGATTCTAAACTGAGTCATATTTTTGTGCATAAGGAAGTAAACACACTGCAGCAGTAAAATTGTAGCTGCGGAGATTTTTAATAATAAGATTATTTTAAAAACCAAAATGGAGACTACTAAAATGTGATCCTAACAAAATCTGTAAAATTCAGAGCAATCCCTCATAAAAATGAATTATTTACAACAATACCCGGCTAAAAATATCGTTGTCGATAATTTCAAAATAAAATATTATTAAAATCTCATAGGTAGAAACATTACTACGTAATTCTCTCATCATTAAAATTTAAAGAAATATTAATTATAAGTTCGGACTGCAGTAAATAATCATGCTAAAATAAATAATCGTAATTTTTTTTTTTTTTTTTTTTTAATTTAAACGACGATGTCAGGACTTACTTCCCAAAGTTTGCTGGCCATACGGCAGAGCTAGGGATTCCAAATAGTTGATTTTGATGTCCATCACAACTGGTACACTTCATTTAAAATAAGACAAGTTTCTCGGTCCAGATCTAGTTTATTACTGATAATACTGTACATTCTGTACTACCCCTTCCTACGGTCATTCGCAGACAAAAGTTAAATGGGTTAAGGCCACGGTCGAATAGCCGCATCCCTCCCATTGTATCCTTGCCCGCTCCTCCTTGGACTCCCAAAGGGAGTTCCGGGAGGAGAAAACCCAGCAACGAAAGGGATACGACCCGACTTACAAAACATAAAAAATACAAAACAATCAAAGAAACAGAGATCGTCCTCCATAAATTAACTTCGGTAACTCCTCCTAAGAACACCACACGGGAAATTTTGAACTCCTAAACAATTCCGTCTGTTTGTTCACGAACTCGAGCACCAGCCGACGCCACTGACCCAGTTCGCTACGAATACGAAGTTCATCGAAAGCTAAGTAGGTCGGTAAATGCTTCACAGGGCAGAATCTTGAGGTGTGCGTCCTGCCAATTCCACAATAATAACATTTGGTCGGGAAGTTGAACACGATTTCTCCATTCTGGCGGGAAAACAGCCGTCCCTCAGCGCTTACGAATATGAGCTTTCCGCTTGACCTGTTGACTCCAGCTAAGGGTGTGTGGACAGGTGCATAGCCTGTTTCCCAATACGGGACCATAAAAGCAGGCGTGACCTCCCTCCAGCCAACGAAATCTGCAGGCACCAACCTAAGATGAAAATAAGGATAAAATATGAGTTACAGTTTACAGTAACCCATGCCTGCACAGTAATTAACGGGAAAATCCAGAATGGATCCCAAACAACAATAAACCAACCTGATGAATCAGGCAAGCTATCAAAGTAAATAAACACACAATCGGAAATTAAAGCAAACTCCAAAGATAGAAAGGAGACGGAAATCAAATTAAAGTACAGTTTTACTTTAACGGAAGCATAAATTCGGAAAATAAAAGAATAAACAACAAGAAAAGCAGAAGCATCACTGTAAAAAAGTCAATAAAATTAAATTAGTAAATCCAAGACAGCAGAATAAAGAACTGTAAACATAAAACTAACAAATGAATGAAATGAAAATTTCGAATGAGCATTACTTTGATAGCCCAAAAAAAAGGGAGTTAAATGAATTAAGTCCAAATTAAATAAATTAATGAATGACATGAAGGTCAAATTCCAAGAATTCAATCAATGAAAATTTAAATTCCTAATGAAGGTCAAATGGACCAAAACAAATAAAATACTTAAAATTTTAAATATAATCAAAATCCTTAAACGGTATTACAAATTAGAAGTATTAGTGTACACAAATTATAGTGGAAGTAACAGTTTTCCATCTTTGGGAGTGCCATTTTTACCGCAGTTCTATATAAAACCTTTGTACAAACTGTATACTAATATATAATATTGTTAATATATAATTATATTTCAATATTATTGAAGAAAAAGATATTGTGAAATATTATTATAGAAACATCAACATTATGCCACATTTTACTTAAAATATTTCTACACGTGAAAATGAATTCAAACAACTCACGCAAATAACGTATTTCCAGTAATATCTTATACATACAGTAGGACATTGAGCACAGAATGCATGTAAAAGGTTACGACAAACCAACGTATCTTAAAATTACTCATTAAAATGGGTGTTTTTTTTAACAAAGTTCATACGACAATATTGAAAACAATGAACTTTTCATGTAGTAATGTTGTAATAGTTTACTCGGGAAAAAAATTGAAACCATTCCCTTGAAATACACTGTTGTTACCAAATAACATGTTCAAACGCCGATATCTCAAAACTATGATTTTCGAGTAATGCTAGTTTGTCGTGAAAGCCACGATATGTAAGAATTATGACTCGTAGATTTAAAAACACTTCAAAACCGGTAACCGTAAACCGAAAATAATAAAATGTTGAAAACCCGGAACGAAACCGAAATGAAGACTGAACCGAAAACCATAACATAACCGAAAAAATAACGGTTCGACTCCTTGATTCTAGCATTATTTTAATGATTACAAAATTTAAGACATATTTTGTTACTATTTTTCATTTCTTTTTCTGTAATTTCAAGCTTTTTTCTTCTTCTTCATCATCACTCTTATCAGCTAAAATCGTTTCAAAATTATAAAAATGATCGGTTTCAAAATTATATAAAAGTAAAATAATTATTACAACGATCGGCGAATGTGACGACAAAGACCACCATTTAATTCCACTAGCTGACGAATTGAGATAATTTGCTTCTGAGTTGTTGGAAAAATTTAAAGGCTTATTATAAAATTTAATGAGATATCTCTTACTTCAATTTATTATTACAAAATTAGAAATTATGAAAATTTAGAGGAAAATGCAGAAATAGAAAGCTGAATCAGCACTTGCTTCGATTGTTACAGTACGGAGTTCGAGAAGCAATGTTACATTTTTCATCAACCTCCACTGAGTCCCAGATATGGTCGGAAGTAGACCCCTGCGCCGATGAAAAATTCATCGGCGGCGGCGGGAGGCATGTTTTACATCGGCGGCGCGCCGTCGGCTTGGAATGTATTCTGAATTTTACTTGAAAGTACTTTATATTTAATTGATGTGGTATTTTTTCAAGGATTTTTTAAAATAAAGTACCGGTAATCAATTTGATTTTTGATATAAAACTGTGTTTAAAACTCAGTGGCAGTGCTCCAGTGCCGCGTATATATCTGATAGAGAAATTGGGGATATCCGATTTGTATTACAATCCGATAGATTTGTATTATAATCCAATAGATTTGTATAAATCATTAACCCTTAGTACGTAAGATGAACTAATAAAACGTTATTATATCTTATATAAGGGAATTATTTTAAGCTTAGATAACAGAATAAAATAACTTCTACTGAACTTTATAATTTCTATATTATTTCGAAAACTAATGGATTATTTTATTCCTTTGGCATATATTATATCTTTATATTATGACATTTGAAACGTTACAACCCTTACTCAAGCTAAAGTATGTAAGTAATGCATTTTAATGTTTCAAAACAATGTTCTGTATTCAATGCAATAATAACAATAAGCTTGAAAATATAGCAGCTACATATATCGCTAAGTGTTGTTGATCTTTTTATCAATAATAACCCGACTCTGAAAAAATAAACTGTATGGAGAATAACAACTGTATAAGAAGTTCATAAAGCAAACATAAAAGAATTGCAAGTGAAACACTTCTTAACACAGAATTTCTGTATGTTTTAATCTATATAGTTTACACTTTTTACAGTATGTATAAACAGCAAAGTATACTATTACAACAAGCCCTAAATGTAGATATTGTTAACAGTGTTTATACAGTAATTTGCTTTGCTCTTTTCATAAGGTACAGTAGATTGCAATATTCCAGAAACTTTCCCTACAGTTACAGTTTGCTTGCATCTGTTCTTTATGTATATCACCTACATGTATAACTAACAATATAATTATAAACTCCTCAGCTTCATATTTCTACATTTACTTACAAGGGACCATTCCCAGGTGATAAGCGTGAATATTTTTTCCGTTGATCAGAAATTGTAGATGCATGCTACCTCCCTGATCAACATCTCCTTTTCCGTTCTTCCGCAAAACCCTTCAAAGTTCCAATTTCGCAATTTTAATGCCCATAAGAAATACATGCATAAAAAATCGAGATTTCTTTTCCATTTTAAAATATGTACTGTTTCCATAGTTACAGGGTATCGAAAATCAGAGATAATGCTCGATCTTGGCAGTTTACACATGTAAATAAAATTATCGATACCTCTTACTATAGGAATAGTTCATACTTTTGAGAACAGAAAAACGCATTTTGAATATAGGTCACTGTATTGTACTTTCTACAAAATTTGAGCAAAATCGGAAGCATATTTTTATATACATGTACTTCTTATGGGCATTAAGATTGGAAAATTGGAACTTTGAAGAAGGATTTCTTGCTTAAAGATTTTTTGTAGAAGAACGGAATATGAGGTATTGATCAGGGATGTAGACTCTACAATTTCTGATCAACGAAAAAATAGTCATGCTTATCACCTGGGAATGTTCCCTTGTCAGATTTCACGTGAATGATATGCAACCGAGAATCAGACTGTACGGCATTCAAATTCAAAAACATTGGGTGCAAAAGGTTTGAGACCATAGATGTAGAATACTAAAAATAGATAAACAGCTCACCTTCATGGCCGTCGAAATAAAACGGAGCAGTTTAGAATCACTCCTTATTGATCAATTCAACGGAGAAAATTTCGTTATCAAGAGTGTCAGTCGCTGGTTCGTGAAAATAAGTTTTGACGCGAATCTTAAAATGGGGTTCACGGCTGGAATAACACGGTGTGTACAGGAATCACGTGACTACGAGACGTAAAATTCTATATTATGGTCGACTTTGAAATTTACACTACCGTTTCTACTGAAAGTGGTGTCTCTAGTTGGTATTTTAACTCATTGTGAGACTCTCTATTAGAAAAGGCAAAAACGTACATTTATTATTCATAAAGTACAATGTCAGCTGCGTGTTGAGAGCACCACCATCACTTTGAACATAATAAGGTTTTATAGCTGTCTCTGTAGTGATGTTTTCCACAAATTAACCTACATCCAAAACAATCTTCAGCGCGCCAGTAGGACTGTTTCACTTTATACAAAATGTCCATTGTTTTATATGACCGTAAAGGAAGGAGCTACTTAATACTAAAACAGAAAATGACCCTTTAGAAAATTCCACGCTCATAAAAGCTCCTTCTACGGAATAAAACGAGAAGTCCGAATAGCCCGTTTGCAGTCACCTCGAGAAAGGAGAGGTCTTCGCAATCATAGAATACTCTCCACGGCAGTATGTGAGGGAATCCAAAGCTGATACCACGAAAGAAGTCATGTCATAAATCTGATTCTTGTCATTGATACGACAGAGTTATCACCGAACAAATTTCCCCTCTTACAAAGCATTCACAAGCTCTTTTTTCCTCGTGTTGATGGATTGAATAGTTCGATGCTTTCCTTTCCCGATGCTGCTTGCTTGCTTCTTTACTGTTTGGAAAAATGGTTTCGGTGGAATTTTGCTTTTGTTGGTGGAAAAGGGCTTTTTTTTTATTCGGCGAGAAACAAATGTGCTGGTGCTGAGTTATATTTAGGTTGTGGTGAAGTTTTGAATATTAGTTTGGGTTTGAAATTATGCAAAGTTCAGTGAGTTGGGTTTTCAAAGTTAGGAGTGTTGTTCTTCAGAAGTTTTGGAATTGGATTTCGAAAGTTATTGATGTGTCTGAAAGCTAAGAATGTAGTTCAATATTTGCTATTTCTGAAAATATTAGAATATTTGCTGAATAGTTCTTCGCCAAGGGGAATCAATATTTTTGTTCATTCCTTCAATCAACACGTTTTGTTAATCTTGCAATCACAAAATATCTAGATTTTTGGAATTTTCAACCTTGTAATCACAAGATGAGTGGTGACAATCTAGAAATCACGGGGTGAGCAACTGTCAATCTGGCAATCACATCGTGAATGTTTTCAATTGGTCAATATCGGATAATTAATGAAAATCATTAATAATTGAGCAAATCAGGAAATTAAAAGAGGAAATCTATCAATCACAATTTTTTCATGCACAAATCAGAAAGTCACACAATTTCTTCTTAGCAATCTCGGTATCCAATCTAGCAATCAAGCTGAGTTTACTGCAATCAGGAAAACTTGCTTGCAATCTGTAAATCACCATTTATTTTTAATGAATTGTCAATCTCGTACGCCAACTAACAGAAATGATTTTCCTCTCGATTTTCACAGCTGCATGAAAGTAACAGCAAAAAATAATAAACTAACAATGTTGATTAGAAACAATACGGAATAAAATAAACATTAGGAATTAAAAAAAGATAAACATTCGCATGCTGGATGTACGTAACGATCGAAATCGAGAATAACATGTTAACATTGACAACAAAGAGAAAATATGTCATTGCTAAGAAACAATGTTCTTTTCTATCATTTGTGAAGTAAATCTAACTTGGCCATGAAATCTTTTAATGCATATAAGATACCACGTATGAATGTTTGATACTAAAGATAGAAAAGGAAAAAAAAATATCCTCAGTTTTGTTGTAGGGAAGCTCTTTATTTTATGACACACTGCTGTTCCTTTGAACCGCATGAAGAAATAGCTCCCTTAGGAAACATACTGCTGCCATGCTATTCACAACAAAGTAGAATGGGCTGCAAAGCTACTTAAAAAAGGCTACAAGAACGAAGGAGACTTAAAAAAGTTGGATCGAAGGAACGATCTCGAACACGAGGAAAGCTCTTTCAAAGACTCTTTGCATATTGCATGGAATTTGCTCGGGAAATGTGGAATGAATGTTTGTTTAGATGTTTGGGTTTTGGAATGGTTCATTCTAATTGTTAGATTTCCTTTTTTCATTTATGGTTATGCTGAATGTTATATTGACTGTAGTCATGTTAAAGTCTTTTAAGGTTTGATTGTAATGTTTATCGAAAACGTGAAACAGTTTGTGAACAACATTCCGATTAACCTGGAAATTTATGAAAATATGGATTTCTAGTTTATATAAGGCAATTCTTTTGTGACAATAGATTCTCTAGTATATGTACAATCTGCAATAAAGTAATGTAAATGATTAAATTGTGGTATTTTAACCGCAAAATCGGAAGTTTGTCAGTTCTGTTACTCCCAAGTTTACCTTTTTAGCTCATAGTCTTTTGTTCCATTCTATTGAGGTAAGCTTTAAACTCTGTTAATATTACTATTTAGTAGATAATTTGTATATAATTGAAAATACTCACCCTATGGAAGTTACAATCGCAAGTCATAAACAAACACTATATACTCGGTTATGGAAATCTGCCTTTAAAGTATCCATAATAATAACTAAATAACCAAAATATTCTCACAGATGGACCAGGTCCGAATTTTATTTGACTTTCATTCCCAGAGACTTTTATTTCTATCCCACTAATGTTAAAACTTACAAGTACACTGCTATACATTCCT
>JAQFYR010000106.1:0-16407 GCA_034694985.1 Campodea silvestrii
ATTTCTGTTGCAGGTACTTACAACATCGGTTTCGAGATTTTCTATAAATGCAAGAATTTCTGCTGTGGATACTGTTTTACTGCTTACTTGATTTTTTAATTCTGTAAAAAGCATTCGGAAATGTTCCCTTTCGTCAAATGCACACACGATCTGATTTGCATTTGGTACAACATAATTTAAAGTGGTGTCTGTGTTGCACAACTTCGACGTGCAACTTCGACGGTCTCGACACATAACGTTTTTTTCCGGCTGTGCTATTTCCATTGGAATGTCATCATCAATAGGGTTTCTTCCTCGTTTGTTCGAATTAATGGAATCACTACTGCCAAAAACTAGAGATATAACTTTAATTTGAAGGTACGGATAAAATTCACAGATATTGAAACTGTTCACTTTTCAATCATACGAAAATTTCGATTTCTGACAAGCAACTATGCATCTAAACAACATAATTTCACTTCCATCTAATACTTGAAGTCATTTCCTACGTTTTAAACGCAAAATTTATTTAATTCCGTTATAATAAATAGCTGTGTGATTTCAAGTCCGAATTCAGCTTAACCCATTTGTTTAGATACGAGAAAAACTCACGTGTCATCTGAGAATAAAACCGATTTACCTTGTTTTCTTTTATGTTAATAGAACTGCGATGTACGGAATTTTCCTAATAGATCTTGAAAACTCCTTCCGTGCGTACAGTGGGAAAACATTTTCACAATACAAAGGAATACAATTTCTATTTTTCTTAAGCTGTTGATAATTTGCTAGAACTCTAACTGCAGATGCTACATTTTCGCTGTCGGAATCGGACGACGAATCTTCTAATAATTGTAAAGTTGTGTTAATAATCCTCTCAAAGTTCTCTCTGTCAGCCATTTTCGCAACCAGCAGACGACAGTTCAGTGTTACACAAAGTCGTCCGCGTCGCTAACTAACGCAAACCTGCACAGACTTTTTCATTCTTACTACTAGTAAAAAGTGTGCGCAGCCACACGGACTGGACTTATAATATAGTATAAAATTATCGAAATATATTAAATAGCAATTAAATTACCTACAACTTTGCAAAGGTAGTGAACAGTATAATTATTCGTTTTGCTAAAAAAAAAATTTAGTCCCAGTTGGTGCATTATCAGTACTGTGCAATAAATTCTGAAAGAAAAAGAAAATATCAGCGTTACCATACATAATTATGTCTTCAATATCCGTATTAACAGAAATATCTTATAGTAGCACCAATGACATAATTATATCACATTCACATGTATTGAATTGAAACCTTGGTAGATCTAACAAACATTAGGACCTAGTAGATGTAACAGGTAAAGCCACCAGTGTGAAATGTTGGGTCTGATGTAATGGAGTAGTTGGGCGTGAAGGAAAATTAACGGTTCTAGGTCAGTTGTTCCCTGGTCAACTGTTCCCGTGCAGTTGTTCCACGGACATTTCATCCTGTCTATTTGATCCCCGGTCATTTCTTCCCTTGCTATTCTTTTGGTTGTTGTTAGTGATTAAGCACAGTTACTATTCAAAGTCACAACATCAACGCAGTTTTTTTTTGTCAAACTTAAGGAGGCAAACTAAGTACATATTTGACTAATATATTTAAATATTTCAAATCACGAGGAGCACTTGATAATATTTTTTGCCATTTATTTGCAACTGACCATTTATCACTTACGACTTCGGAGAACAATGATTTTAAAATAATATATTCCTCAAACAGGAGGTCAGGATATGAGCTTGGATATTTTTAACAACTTCTATGTCCTCATGTAACATCAATAGCGGCTGCTAGGGCTTCTAATGCCAGGTGGAATATTTTATTTCGTGGGTTGCGGATCGTCACATGGAATTATTAATTCGTTTGAGTTCACGTCTTCGTCACATTGCCAGTAAGGTAGGTGTTGGAACTGCAAATCTTGTTACTATTTTCACAGAATTCCTCTGTCATTATATCTCTGAGTGCAGTGAGTAGTTGATAAGTTATGTCTGGGTGAATATAAAGTGCAGTGCCGCCGTGCTTGTGCGGAGAAATTCTATTTGTTACCTCATGATAGTAGTTTTTATAAGAGAAAAGTTCAGTATTTTCGTTGTTCGTCCAGGTCTCGGTAAGTGCTATAATATCTGAGTAATTTTTTCATTGAAAACGCTTCAAAAGAATCATAATTTTTTAGATAAGCTGCGAACGTTAATATGAGTTAGTTTGCATGTAGCAACCTCCATGTTGAGTATTATATTTGCGGAATTGTTTATAATATTTTTTACAGGAATCTAGCTCAATAATATCAAAACAGTGAAGGTCGTTTGCGCTTTTAATTTTGTGTACAATTGAGTTTGGATTTTTTTTTCGCATTTTTACGACACAATTTTCAGTCCAGATGAATTGTCAAGCTTTTTCCTTCTTTAAACAGTAGGCGGAGTTGCCATAAGTACGAAGATCTAACATAAAATGTATAAAGAGCACAAACTTTATAGAATGACACATCAGAACAAACTGTAACAGTTAAGTCATATCATCGGACAATAGTTTACCATTTTATTGCCACCAGCTTCAGTAACTGGAGAAACTAGGTACTGTGCATTATTTCATTAATTGTTTGTGAAGCTACATTTATACAAGTTGCTGCTTATTTTCCTAATCTTAAATACTGATTTATGATGAGGAATTTGGATAATTGTGAAAGTTTGTAAAATAAATTTTAAAGTTTTGATTAATAATATGTATATGCATTGGATGGATAAAATTCTCATTGTTTTGAGTGATAAAATTTTTTTCCACGCGCTCGGTCGCCAACGCCGCCCTCACATGGTCGACCGTTTTAGGCCCAAGGCCCATCACGCCTTGGTTGGTACACAAAATATATAATCACCGAGCAAAGTTAGGCAAAATTCAATCTACAAAAGATTGCTGACAAAAATAAAGTGTTTTAAGGTTTGTTATTGTAATAATAATAAATTGTGACAGTAGGTAATGTTTTCCTCATGTTTATGTGTACAGTTATTATTGTTATGGTTTGTAACAGTTAGCTATTTCAGAGAAGAAATGAAGAATCTGCTTCTCCTGAGGGTGCACACATTTAAACAGGTATTCAGCAAGGACATTTAAACAGGAATTCAGCAAGGTACCCAACGAGATGTTTTTTTCACTCGACCATATCTAGGTGCCATCCTGGTACATTCCGCCAAGTGCGCTCAATATTTTGCGTATCCACACTGGGATCAGTTGGATCAACGAAACTGAGGAAATGATTTATTTTCCAATGAATGAAGCCTTCATGACATAAAATGTAGTATGCTCTCCAACAATCTGATACAATAGTGGTCCCAGGTTCGATCCATTCATTTATGACTCATTGATTTAATGCTGATTGATTTAATTGCCATAATCATGTTTGCACCTGTATTTGCACCGCATGTATCCATTTAAGTGTTTATGTACAACATCTATTCATATACATTTGTTTAGTTATTACTAGCATTTGCTGAAGTTCATATTGTTCACTACGATGTGTAAAATACAATTTTATATTAAACTATGCACATAGGGATGTATTTTCTTATTTAAATGAAATAACAAAATTTTGTTAAATTTTCTTAATATAAATAATTTTTTATCTTCACATGGAAAATTACAAGTGAAAAAAAATTATGTAATAAATAAATACAAAAATAATTGATATCTTACATGGCGAATATGTAGAGTTATAAATAAATTGAAAGAAAAATTTCAAAGTGAAATATTTTGGTAATAATGTTCCGATAAAAATGTGTTTTAAGGAATGTTTTGTTTTTGGTGGCAGCTTTGTCCCTTCTTCAAGTGCTTCGCTAAGCTGTCTTTTCTGGTAAAAGGATGTCCACAGTGATAACATATGAAAGGTTTTTTCTCGCACTCCGCATCCCAGTGACGAGTTAAATAATCTCGCCTTTTAAATACTAAATTGCACTTATCAAAACTTGTGTATTTTCTTTTGTTTTGGTTCTTTAGGCTTCTCCTTGTGGGGTTGTGTAACTTTTCCCTTCTTCTTTAAAGGTGTGGAGGGAACTTGTTGATCTTCTTCACTCCTCCTCCTCTTAAGTGATCTGCTTGATGACAGGATTTCGGGTACAGATGAAGTTCCCGCTGGATTCTGTGGACACTCATTTTCCGAGGGTAACATCCTGCCATCGTCATTGGCTTATTTGAGATATCCTGTGACGATGCAGTAACATTTTTTCTTTAAATCGTCTCGATTAATATGATGTTCTTTCAGACAGTGTATTTTAATGTCCTCTGAGTTCTTTGATGTTTCACCACATAATAAACACGAGCAGGTTTCTGAAATAATATAAAAGCACAAACTTTTGAATACTGTTTTTTTATCTTTTTTATGAGTAAAGATGGATAAATTTTGCATGATAAATAAAAGTGAAATGTTAAAAAAAACATTGATTGTTTATATATGTCGATGTTTCGGTACATTCCTAGTCGAAAATGTGTGGTTTTATGTTAGCAGATACATGTGAAATGCATCATATAATTGAAATGAATGGTAAAATATGAAATACTGGTGAAATATCATTTTTTTATAATTTCCCCAAAAAAATCATTTTTACACTTTGATAAAGTTCTTCAACACTCATGCGGTCATGTCTCCAACTCATCTGATGCAGTTCTCTCTTCACCATGCTAGTGCAATGGTGCTGCTAGTGGGATGACAAGAACAACAAATGTGTTTCATTGTAAAATTTGAGTAACTTTGAGTGGTTCATATTTCTCCAGCTCTGTTGATCCATCGCATTGAAAATTTCAAAAGTTCTCCAACAGTTCCTTCATGCATTTTATTTCAGTAATTCAGAATTGTTACAAACTATTTGTGGGAAATAAAAGCAAATTAAAAGTTAATAAATGCAAATTATTCAACAGTGAATGCTAAAATTATCCATCTTTTTGTCACATAGTAACCAGTTAGTCGAACCATAGCCGAAAACTGACAAAAACCGCAATTAATCATGAAACTAGAACTGTAATTAAACCGAAACAAACTTCTTTTTTTTTTTCAAAAACATAACCAAAACAATAATTAGAAATAATTGAACCAGTTTGAATTCCGATTTTTCATGCAATGGTTTCATCTTGCAAGAAAAGTGCAGCAAAGAAGTAGTTTGATGAGTTGCAAGGCAACTTTGCAGAGGATTGTCAGGTGGACATCCTGTTGTTTACTTGTTTTTGTCTACTTCCGTTCCAAGTATCAACAAATACGTTGTGGAATTGAATTGGACATCACAATGTAATAAGACTAATAACTAATAAGCGAATTGACAGCTGCTAGACTTAACCTTCATTCGTAAATATTTATTGTCCACTGTATAGTCGTTATTTTTGTATCAGTTTTGTAGCGGCTTAAGGCCGATTTAAGTTCCAAAATTATCATGGTTTTAAATCGAAAAATTTACCTCAGCCAGACGTAGCAATACAACATGTTTTGCATGAAGCAACTGTATTTTCCACAGCTTTTTCAACTACTTGGTGCCGTGTGATGAACGGCGAAAATTGTTTGACCACTGTTGTAATTCCAGAAAATAATGTATTTCAAAGAAAGGCATTTTTTGTTGCAGAATTTAGTACCAATTATCAGGAATGCGGGCAATGTCTAATTCGGCTCCATTTTTCTCAAAGAGTATCCAAGTTGTAGTCTTCGGTAGGATTTATAAATTCATCCTCCTCATCATTTGACGAACAGATGATTGTGTCTTCTATTTGGGTATCCCGACAAAACAGCGGAAAACAATACAGCGGATACGACTAAAACAGCGAACGCAATAACAGAGCTACGAAAAGACAGCGGCATACAAAAACAGCGGTTCATTCGTTTTACGATGACAATATCAATATATTTTCATTTATTGCATTGTTTGGTTATATGGAACATCAGCATTTGTTTTGGTAAGCGGGTCTGATTAGGTTAGTTCCAGGCAGGTTAGGTCTGGTCTGATCAGGTCGCACATCTGGAGGCGAATTGGACTTAGGACGACACATGGCCGCCGGAAAGACGGTGGTCTAGGAACCAATTTTTTGGAAGGACAGGCCAGTTTTTCTCCAATCTAAATACATAGGGAATAATCTTAATGTTCTAACTGAACAGTGTGTTGAAATATTGCTGTACCTTGAAAATGGAGCCATAGAGCCCCGAAACCATGGTCGGTGAAAATAAACATTGAAACAGAGAAGTGAATTTTATTTATACAAGCAAATTTTCAACTTGCTATTACTCAGTTATTTACTGATGAAATTAAACAATTTTCGTGTCTGAAATGTAGGAAATGATCTCAGCTTTTTTACGGAGGTAGTATTATTTTGTTTGTAGGTACCCCCCTCCCCTGCTATGCACTTTTTTCTGCAGGAGCCCATGCATGTATTGCTGATGTTTATAATGTTGGGGGGGGGGGGCGTTAAAGTTTGTCCTAAGTCGCCAGAAAAGGTTAATCCAGCCCTGCCCATTACTCGGATTTTGAGGCCATTACGTCCACCGTTAACATTCCACAACACTGGTGAATTTATGCTATATTGGTGCAATTTATTCAAAACAAATTTCAAACAATAAGAAATCTGAAACGTAATTCTAGTTTTCAAGCAATCACTAATGCAATGTCTATTGTCTAAGTGCACATGTTTCTACTAGATCACTTTAAGGTGAAAAGTGGATGAAAATTTTTTTTGGTCAAGTTTGTTTAATACTGAAGCGCATGTACTAATAATAAAATATATAGGTATGCAACATGACATTATACAGTATAATGCAAAGGACGTAAGCAGATGTGCACATACAATGGTTGAACATAAGAAAAAAGAAACTTGCCAAATATATTTTCATACACATACAGTTTGCACTATTTTGTGCTTCATATAGTTGCAGAGCTTTATTCATGGAGCATCCCTGCCCCGGATGCGAATTTACGGATTGGAAACAGAATGAGGCAGATAAGAATAAAACAATTTCAAAAAAATATGTTCGCACAGGAATTTTTCAATCTTCATTGATTTTTCCGATTCAGAAAACACTGTTTAAGCACAATTTTATTTTAGTCATAGTTCTTGGCATATATTACCTCGCATGGCCCTGCAATCTTCGAGAAAATTGGATTTGTAACAAATAAACTTAAAGCCTGCCTCAAGACCTACCCATTTCTAATTTCTTCCATAAAATTAAGTTAGTCTCTTGTAAACGACATAAAATATGCTTAAAATTGAAATAGGACTTCAGTTCCTGCCTGCTGATCCACCGTCTTGATTAAAAATCAAGGCCTCTAAAAAAGACTCAATTCTCTTAAAAAATGTGTAGTTTAAAACATAACCAGAATAGTTTATTAAAGTGAAACTATACGAAAGTAGTGTTTCTATATTAGAGGTGATCAATGGAAACTGTAAATGTCCTGTAAGAATTTATTTTGTCACTGTCGATTTACTACTAGGTGCCTCATTCTGTTTCCAATCCGTAAATTCGCGCCCCGGATCATGAAACTAGCAGTAGAGCGCATCCCAGGTGATTTCTTACAGCCGTGGTAAGTCGTTGGCAACTCTCTCGATGTTAAAAACGTGTAAGCCAAGGGCATCACTCAGAGTTCGTGATTTCTGCAGTCCTTTGGTGAAGATCTCCGTTTCGAACTTCACCTACTTGTGAACTTCAGTCTTCATTTCTTCCATTGTGTGAGTTCCCTGTACCCAGGAGCTGAAATTTTTCCAGTTAGATTCAATCCAATCATTTATTCTGTGGGTGGCTACATGGCATCATATTTCACTTTGAAGTGGCTGATTTTGTTGGTTGACACAATACAAAGTTCACTAAATATTTATTTTTTAAGCAATGAGCCTTTAAAATTCGAAAGCAGCGTATATGGATTTTTGAACATAATGAAAGTTATATAATTATATAGTACTGCTATGATACTCGTTAATATAATGCATTAATTGCGGTGTTTCAAAATTGAAATAATACTCCTGATACATGTAACACCGTAGACAAATTATTCGTTTCCATTTGCAAATAATAATAAACAAGAAAAAACAATAAGTGACTCAAAACTAACTAAATAGTTCCAAAACTTTGATAAAATAGCACAACAAACAAAATAATATGTACAGTACGTATACTACCTAATTTGACTGAGTGATTTCACATACGCAATTATGAAAATAAAATAATCCACCACAAATCCACTTTCACATTTAATATGAATATTTGAGCACTGGTAGGTTATGGTACAAAAACAAAAGTTTTTCTGCGTTTCGTGGTAATAATCTATTCCGACGTTCATCGTAAATAATACCAGCTTCGCTGAACATTCTCTCGCTAGTAACACTACTTGGTGGGGGCAGACAGGTAAATTCTCGCAATTTTTGCTAAATTTGGGGAAATAAGTTTATTTTGTTTCCAGAATTCGAGCACATTGGATGTACGAGGAATGTAGGGACTCTGCAAATAGCTTTGAAATTCATCATCGGCAGAAGTATTTTCTGAACTAGAACCTTGACCAGTGGCACCGGAAGCTTGTTCAGTCATGAATTCAGTAAAACAATCCCAAATATCTTCTGTTGCTAAATTGGAAATTAATTTATTCTCTGCATTTTCTTAAAATTATTTAAAAATATTATCTACCTGCAATAAAATGTACGTCCCAATATGCTTTAATTATTTCTTTATAATTGAAGGTAGCTCTATTACACCAATTTTGACCCCATTGACAAATATTTATAAAGTTGCCGTCAAAGGTACAACTACAATTATTTACTTCTTTGTAAATTAAATGAATTAATTTAAACATGTGGGTCTCTTTGTTCTGTTCAGCTTTCTTTACACGAAAAGTTACCCCCTATTGTAACTATATATTTCTCTTGTTTAATTTTACAAAGACTTCTTTTTTTTAATTCAAAATTTATCTCTGAGTATGTTATTTTGAAAGTCTATTCTGTACTATTTTGGTCCAGTTACTGACACTTCGGAAGATATTTAAAAGAGTTAACAGAGTTTGATCCACAGAGCTGTCCACAAGGGAACATCGCCCACTCTATTTCTTCTGCAAAGCATATCTTGCATAGCATAGTGTTTGACGGACAATACGCCGGTCGTTCGTATCTACTCATCGATGGTGGGAATTCAAATACCATGTTCGTCGCCTGTGCGATCGAACTTTCCGTTTCGATTTTGTCTCCAGAACCGGTAAATAGACTTGTGTCAGATGTTATTGATGGTAATAATTTTAGTGATAATTATAAATATTAACTCTGAACAAACGCGTCTAAGAGTACGATTTGATTTACGTGAACGATAAGACGTGGCTCAACTGCCTTTGAAGCTTAAAGTTGATGTGGAAGTTGTCCTTTGTATTGCAAATTATCCTTAGTTGAAATATCTAATCATAATCGGAGATGTTGGTGAAAGATAACACCAAAGTACAAATATTATTAGGATAAAGACATACTAAAACCAACAGTAATTCCTCTTATAATACGAGTTTTATTTAATATATATTAAAATATAATAGAACGTGACTATAACATTCACTCAATTTAAAACAGGCAAATAGACAATAAGGTTAAAATACGGTATTGGATGGAGGATAGTCGCAATGAAGGGCGAAGCGTTATACGTACGAGGGATGCTGATAAAACATTGGCTTGAAATTGTGAATACGGAACAAACACGAAGGTACCGTTACCTTAAATGAATTAAATAATAATGACCATAATATAGAATACACGATCATCCTGCCTATCAATTATTAAATATAATGCCCCATTAAATAATTAACACTGATGTTAGAAAATATAAAGATATACTTACATGGTGTAAACTGGAAAGCTTTGAACAACGGTACAGTTTCACAAAACTATTGAATGATTACTTGAGTGGTTTACTGTTAAAAGCTGGATGGGAAGTAATTCACTAACTGAGTTATGATTAACTGTTGTTTTCTGAAGGGGGTTGGTCAATTTTCTAGCCTCCGGTTTTGCACGCAGCTTTTGCGCAAAAAAACTGGCAAAATAAATAAATGCAATTTATATCTGACAAGTTGACAGGTAGTTCAGGGCTGTTTAGAAATTTAATGGGCAGTCCAGAAGTTTACAGCCAATGATAATTCGAGAAATATGTACAAAAAATGCATTGATGAGGTCCAAGGATACTGTAAAGTATTTTAGCCAATGAGAATTCACGAAATTGGACTGACGCGGTCATCTACTACAGTAAATTAGTTCCGCGTTTGAAGGACGACATAAATCTTATAGTATTTTAATTGTCTCCCCCCTTTAATTTGTCTAGAAACTACATAAATTAACTCCGAAATGCGTCATGAAATATGCTGAATATTCAAGGATAAATTAGCGTCGCGATATAGGCATCAATATATTTACGAATCCAATTGATCTTATCGATATTTGGGTCGGATCGCCGAATATTTGTTACAAAACCCCATCATAGAACAACATAATCGAAGAACGTTCAAAATCAAGAATAAGAAAGCTTTTGGTCAAGTCGAGATTATGATGGTAACACGGTAAAATTACTATTAACGAAATAACGATATGAAAAGTAAAAGAATAATAAGAAAATAACAAGCCAAGTCAATACCAACAACTATGAGAATCGGTAGCAAAATGAATCATGATGAACGTGATTCTAGCCGTGTCCATTGCAACGATCTTCATATATGAGGTTAATGATGAGATTATCCGACAACACAGGTAGGTCTCCCATTACTCATTCCAATCATCACATAAGTACATAAAAAGAAAAATATATTAGTACAAAGAAAATACAATTATGTTCGTCGTCTTGTAGATTGGAAAGGTCATAGGTACCAATCGACTTTTTTCATGAAGATAATATAGTCACATCTTCATAAAAACCGTTAATCGACCTTTAACCCTTGGAAAGGTTAGTATATCGAATGAGGATTAAGCTGACTTATACTGAGGTACACCAAAACCGAAGATCCCATGACTTTTATCGTGGTGTTATCAAATGTCTACACCTCGATCAAAGCGTATGGATGATCTTAAAAGTTTTTTGAATTGTGAATAATTAATGGAATCTATCTGATTGTTTTAGCCTTCAGATTACAGTGGTTATGCACGGCTCCAAGAAATTCACCAGTAATATGATTATGGTGTTTTACACGTTGCTGAAATTTAATAAATTGCTTTTTGCAAATGCAACAGATAGTTTGAAGCTTTGCATTTATTTTTTGAGCTGGAGTGAAAGTTACTTTTTCATATGCTTGAAGTAACGGAATAAGTATCTCTACTTCTTTGCTAATGCATTCATAAAATTTTTCAATACAATTTTTTTTATCTCTGGAAATGTATGGTTCTTTAAAACAAGAACCATCCGGCCCGATAATACAGCAGCAAAAACTAACGATCTCATGTTGTTCAAATGCGAAAGTGTAAGATGAAGACGGATCAGGAATACACCCTTGAATTTTCACAAGACAAGATTCAAAGTCCGCAACAATATAGTATCCAGCCGGTATGGTGTTTGAAAATTTATTAAATTCCGTAAGTGAATGCTGACTAGGATATTTTATACCCTGTATTTTATGCTGCCTGCAATCTGATGTTGCATTCGTTCGTGTTGTTGATAAGGGATGTGGGCGCAACAATAGTCACACCAGGCAAGAGCACCATGATGTTTTGTTTTCTGACCACTGAGTAGTCGACTCATATTTTTAATATAAATGTAATGAAATTTACTTCCATCCTCTGACTCCAAAAGTAAAAGTCTGTATGTATTTTTGAACCCTTGAGGGTGTATTAATTGGTATAGGGGGTACATACTTTGAAATTCATTATCCCATCCAAAAACAGGAACAATCAAGGTGGGGTTCATTATTTCGAATTTTTTATATCATCAATTGAAAGTGGGAATTTCAAACCATTCAATGACAATTCATTAAAATAAGGAGTACAGTGACTAGGGTTGCTCCAATGACTTATTATTATTAAAATGAATACCCACAAGAATGATCCATACAAAACAGTAAATATCAGAGTTTTCAACATTGATAGTACCTCTACAATATTTAACTTTATTAGGTGATTCTATGAACGTTGAACCTCCCAGAGGCTCTACACATCTTCAATGTGCAGTTCAATTTTATTAACTCGATCAAACAGCCAGCGAGATTTTTTGTGACAAAAAGCATCAACACTTACAAGAATTTTTTCACATCTTGTTTCCCAAAGTTCTTCTGGATTTGTACTTCGGTAAACAATACGTGAATCAATTCGAAATGGGAATGTTTCAGCTCTTACAACATTTTGCCCATAAAATGCTGTTGAATTCATGTCACCAAGCAATAATACTTGAAATCGGATGTTGTTTAATCGAGTTAATTTTTGCAGCATAATATCTAATGCATCAGGCCGCATATTGAGCATAAAACCTCTAATATCATAATGATTTTCTGTGGGTGTGTAGTCATATCTGCAAACTAGTTTTCTAATTGCCCTTACCCCCTCTTCAAAACGATTTGGTCGACCCAAGCCTTGCTGTTTTTGTTGACCCCCCCCCCCACCCCAAAAAAATGGTCGCTGTTGATCAGGTTCGTGTATCTGCTGTACATGCTGATCAAGGTGTACTTATCCATCGAAAGTTGCAAGACACAACTGACATGGAAAGCTGAGGAGAGAAACAATATTATTGATTTTATTACTTTCAATTGATATGGATTTGATTTTTGAGAATAAAAATAATCTTCCAGAAGTATTAAAATATGACAACTCCCAGAATGTACTAACATGTATCTGTGACTTTTAAATTTAAAAAAAATAAATTGTATAATTTAGATATTTATTTTGTTAGTCCTCAGTTCTAAGGGATAATGTGCAAAATTGCTGATTTAAATTCTAAAATAAAAATAATAAAAAATTAAAAGGAAAAAAAATGAATGAAAGGAACAAACTGTTTAGGTTAGGTATATGAAGCCCTTCTAGAAATAGTTATATGTATATAGTAGTAAATTAATTAATATTGAGAATAATTGTGGTTACACAAGAATCAACTCAAGTATGACAAAGTATTATGTATTTTAGGAAATCTAAGTTCTTCCGACATTACGCTCTTCAGTTGAAATTAGATTGTTTATAATAATAATTGATAGGTTCGTAGATGCCAAAAGGTTTCTAAGTTTGGTAAATAATTGATCAGAAAGATATTCCTTTTGCAGTCTTTAACAGTTTACAATTTATATATACAACAAAAATAAATAAAGATAAATATATGGTGTCATAAAAATTTAACTAGCTATCTGAGAAGTTCCTTGTAAAATCTTTTTAAGTACGGTACAGAATAAAATTTAGAAACCTACCTTACCTATTGGACTCATGAGCAATTGCTCTGTGGGTGTTTCGCTGAGACACAGTAGTGAAAGTTTGACCGCAAATTCCACATGTGTGATATTGTTTCACATGTCTGTTCAACGCTGAGGCGTATGCGAAATGTTTCTCACAATGTGGGCATTTTTTGTCTTCCTTCGGTGGATTGCGTTTCCTTTTACCAGGGCCAGCAGCAGATTTAGGGGTTTCAACTGATGTATTTGGTTGTTGATTGTCAGCCAATGTACTTGGTCCAGGACCAGCAGCAGATTGGGGGATTTCAACAGATGTATTTGGTTGTTGATTGTCAGCTGAATTACTTGGTCTAGGGCCAGCAGCAGGTTGGGGGGGGAGAGGTCAGTAATTCCAATTTCCCAGGTTTGCAGGGGCAGTTCAACATCAATTTCTTCGCATTCTTTTTTATTTTAGTCATGTTCGCCCCTCTCGGACTTCCATATTTAGTTGATACTATACTGTAATCAAGATATATTTGTTAATTCAGATTGTGGCTTTTTCTGTCCCAGAAGGTTTTCAGGGACGTTTTAACATGATGGCGTCAACACCGGTATTCTTTCGTTCCTCGCTCGTGCTCCTGACTCACCATGCGCTAGCAGGGGGTCTAAGGCAATATACTCATTGAGTCCCCCGGCTTAACCCTCCGCCGTATCTCAATCCCTGAGGTTTTCTTCTTCCCAACAGCTATGCTTGTGGTCGCCCTTGAGTACTGGTCTAGGATTGCCCTCTTTCTAGCCCTGCTACTAGGTGACTTGATTTATACTCTGAAAACGAAGTGGGAATTGAAACAGAAATAAAATCTATTAATTTTATTTTGAACTCCTTTCATACATACAACTATTAACGAAAAATAATAAGTTGACAAATAACAAAATATTAAACTTCTCCATTTACATTTTCTTCACTGGTTGCCCCTGGGGGTAGCTTCAAGAATGTCAGTTAAATTCTTTTATCCAGCAAGTGTAACGGTAATTGGCACGGATGGTGGGGATGTTGGTTTTCGTTTCATCGTTACTCAGTAGCCCTCATCCCAATCCATTGTTGTTTCACCAAGTTAGAGAAGCCGGATATTCTAACACTGTTGGCAGCAATTTCTGACAGGTCCGTGGTGGATAGCTCCCATTGCTGAGGAAGAAAATGCAATAGAGATCATCAATAATATAATCAAACTTGTTCCATCATTAAACATAAAATATCTGTTAAACCTATCATTCCGTACGATAGTGAGAAATTGTTATTACGACTTTACGAGTAAAAACTAAAGTAACATACCGTGTTTATTATTGTCTCATTAATTTAATATATTATTGCCACACGCTATTACTCTATCATAAGTATAAAACCGATATTTAAACTATTTATAGTTGTTAGTAACATTTAATTATGAATGGATCGCGCGAATATGACGTCACTGCGAGTTTCGCTTTTTTGTGTGTGTTTGTGTTAAATTTCACAGAACTTTTTCACATACTTCTGAAATGGATGAAAACGACATTGAAAATTCCATCTCGATCGGTTCCAGAGTTTTGTACACATGCCCTTGATAAATGACAGCATCAATGATAGTAAAAGAAATCTAGAAATTTCCAACACAAGTATCCAACTCACCACCAACATAAGAAAAGTATGGTCAATCGAAACTGGAAGTATTTCTGAAAAGTTTGCTAAACAGAATTACGGTGCCACAACCCTCGTGGTTAGCACACAGTGCAAAAACCTTCTGGTTAGCACTTACATGTATATATATAAAAAAATTGAAATTCTGGGATAAAAATTTGCATCACAATAGATCAAGACCTCAACTGCATTTGTCGGTAGTTCTGATTCCTTGGACCATTTCAGACTCCAACGATCATATTCTGTTTCCAAAGCTGTTTTTCTGTTGTTGGAAGAAAACTCGCGCAATTAGCAGCAGCGTCAATAAAATATTCACACTAGTATTTATGAATTGAATATGGTATTAAGTAACAAAACGTTATCACGGCTTGTAACTTGCTTTCGTAAACTTGCTTGGTCGTTCTTCAAAAACAATTGTATCAGGAGGACTGCATGATACTTTACTACTCTAATAGAAACTGACTTTAATGCTACCTGACATACATTTTCTGCCACAATCCTCCAGTTCCATCGATCAGAATAAGGATTTATTGCTAAGATTTCCTTTAGGAGATAAATATCACCTGAGGTGTTAAAGCGGAGTCCATCAGCACTTTTTTTTTTTGGTGGACGACATTTTCAGTTTTCAGATAGAGGGCTTGGCACCATAATATACCACGCTATCTGCCGTCCAATAAGGTGGTCACCTACTTCAAATAAGATTGTGGTATTTCAAAAATCAATGTATGCATGCTCAGTACAACAGACACGCGATTTTAGGGTTCACCGTAAGACAAGTCACGGTTTACTAAATCTCGCTAATAAATAGTTTACGAAATATTGAATTCAAACACCGGCTTTTTACAATTGATTCATACACGTCTCTCGCAGCCGTAATAAAGTTGCACAAGAAACAATAGTTAGCAATAATGAAAATGCACTTTTAAACCTTTACGAATTAAACTTACATTAATTTATCATGATGAGTGAGGTGCGGTTTCTGTGATAATCTTCATAACTACATGTCAATTGTGCCGTCAACGTTTAGTGAAATCTTGCAACAAAAAAATGTGCGTCTTATTAGTGAAATCTTGCAACAAAAAATGGACATGTCTAAAAAATCTATAAATACAAATATATCTGACTACTTAGACCTGCAATGAGATTAAGTGAAATCTTACAACAACAAATAGAAAAACATGTATTAATTATATTCTTCCTTATTTGCAAAATTACAACCAAAATTGGAAAATATGTATATGTTTTATTATTAATATTATTACTGAATATTTACGTACATGTAGGATCCAGCAGTAGAGTGTTTTACCACTCTTTAACCCCTCGTGGGACTACCTTCTCCTATCTTAGGAAATATGGGTATGGGTATGATGGGTATGGGTAGGTTCGGCATGCGACCGCGGTTTCGCCCCTTCAGGGCTCAT
>JAQFYR010000107.1:0-16403 GCA_034694985.1 Campodea silvestrii
ATGTTACTGTGCTGTATAATTTGCAATCTTTGGCAAATAAAAACATTCATTCATTCATTCATTATAAAGCTTATCTGCAAAACAGCAAAATAACGGAAGATTCCTGTAAAAGTTAAAAAGCAGTAGTCAGATGTTGAAAAGCTGTTTTCTGTCAACTAAAACCTCTTGGGCAGAATAGAACGATTGAGAATCTGATCCCTAACTACGTATTTTTGTGCTACGGAACCATACCGACCTTGACCACCGATTAGTGGTGTTGATTTTCGAAAATACACGCATCCGGATATCCGTTCGTTTTATACGGACGGGTATCCAGATATCCGGATGAAAAGACGTAATTTTCGAATGCATGCGGTGATGATGTTACATATTGCTGAAAAGGTCTCGTTCTCAGGATTACAACGGTATTTGAATCATCTTCATACGATGATCAGTTAAAAAGTTATTCAACTTTGAAACTACTATCGTCGAAGATCTCTCGTTATGCATAGGAAATTTACAGTTTAAACCAAGAAAACGTAATTTTAACCGAGGCTAAGACAAATGCAGTTTGGTTTTTATTTAAAACATCGTTTTCTTGAACTATTACGCCGAGTAAATCATTACTCTAAGCAAGTTGTTCAATAGAATTCAAAGTTTTTGTCGTCGGATAATTCTTTCGTTGTGCGGTGTGAAAAGTAAAGCCTCGCATCGAAAACCCCGATATATCTCAGAGTTTTATATATATTGACTGAATTGTGACGTTTTCAGAACCACGAGAGCGTTTAAATCATCTTTCTATGACGTTCTCTTAAAAAGTTACAACTGTTTAAACTTGTTAAATCGATGTTTTTAGCTCGTTTTTCGTCCATTTTTCGTCGCAAAAAAAAGCCCAATACGGATATCCGGATATTAATTATCAATCCGGATATATCCGGAAACGAGTTATATGGACGGATATCCGTATACACCACTAATTACGCCAGATTTTAGCGTTCTTGCGCATCATGCCAGTAGATCAACACCGCATGACTTACGTCTGTTTACATCTTTCGAAAACCTGCAGTGTTCATAGATGGGTGTCACAATGAAGTGACTAGTGTTTCCATCTGGTACCCGGGCATACGTTCGGGTATCGGGTACCCGAATTTCAAAAAAAAAATTGTCGATTTTGGACGTTTTTTTCACGTTTTTATGGCTAATTAACCTTTTAAAAACGTCTTTGTTTACTGTATTTACTGTCGTAGGGTGAGTTGTAGACATCGGATTTTCATCAAATAAATTTTTTTGCAAAATTCAGATGCTTTTCTATAGATCGCTTTTCTGTACTTCTTTGAAATATCTTCAAAACTAAGCGAGTTATTAAGTTTCAAAAATGGCGACATCGAAATGCATTATTTTCATTTTCCGATGTTATATACGAGTTATTGACATAGGCGGTGTTCTAGACATCGGATTTTTGTCAAATAAAGTTTTTTTCACAATTCAGATGTTTTCTATAGATCACTTTTCTGTCTTTCTTTGAAATATTTTCAAAACTAAGTGAGCTATTAAGTTTCAAAAACTACGCAATCGGAAAAATACTACTGTTCGAGATACACGTTTTCGGGCTTTCTTCACGTCGTACGTTGTACATAGTAGTTCCGCAAAATATTTTTTTCGTCTCTTTCAGACCTTTAAAATTGTGTTTTCCGCTTGTATCTACGACTTTTGTAACTCGAAATATTGAGCTTTAAAGAAAAGCTAAATTTCGGGTATTACCCGGGTAATACCCAGGTACAAAAACGGGTACCCATGTACCAAAAAAATCGGGTATGGAAACACTAATTGTGACATTGTTGCAGACTTGCAGTATTGTACAAGAAGATAATATTATGCAGTTAAATGTTGATTTATCACTTCTTGGAAGTGTTAAAGATTTCTATTTTTTTCCTTTTTTTAAAGAAAAAATACGAGTTATTTTTCACTGTTGTGACTAGTTGTGAGTCTCGTGTCACGCTCGAAATTCTGTGATATTTTAATAACATTGAAAACTCGCATTCACTCACCCTAGTTTTTTTCACTCTTAAAAAAAATCACGCACGCTCATGGGAGGTCACTTTAAATAAATATCACGTTCACTCACGCGTGCGTCCGTCCGTGACTCAACGTAAGTCACTTCACGCGCCCACCTCTAGTAGACAATGCATTTACGCCAAAAACAGCTGTCATTTGAATGTTTGAAATTGAATATTAGTCTTGGATTTCTTTTATTTTCAGGGCTCTTTGTACCTTGTAGAGTGGAAGAATTATTCACTGTTTGAAGCCACATGGGAACCTGCTGCAAACCTAAATAAAAGTTTGCTTGAAAGTTTCACCACTCACCCAATTACAGATGAAGAACTCATGAGGTTATCAGATGCATTCACATATCAAATATCGACAAAATTATCGAATCGAAAGCATGGTCTAGTGAAGCATTTGAAAATAAACTTTCCTTTGAATGTTGTGCGTAGTGTTTTTAAAAGTGACTTATTGAAGTGGCAAGCATTCAATAAACAAGAGCTTGAGACTGTACTCAAGTTAAAAGGAAATTGGAATTATGTACTACATCATGATGGGCAAGGTCTACAAGTTCAGTTTCCAATTTGTTTGAAAACATCTCTAAAGAAATCAAAACCCACATTTAAGTTGTCTACTGAAGGAATTCTTATAAAGGACAGTTCTATGCCACTTGAGTGTTTGCACATTGACTTTATTATGAAAGTGTGTTCGACAACATCATTACACAATGAACAGTAAAAACTACCACTTTGCTTTCAACTCAGAGTCATCATACATTGAGTGCTCCCAAGGTCATGTAATAACACTAAGTAATTATGCAAACTCGAACAGTATTACGTTCAGTGCTGCAGTGTGCGTTTTATATTCACTTAGTTTTTCCATAAATTTTGTTGTCGAGAACTTTAGTCAATGGAACATTATTCAAGATTTCGAAGAATATTTAAAAAAAAAATCTTCATATGCTTCCTCCACATTGCGTAAACTTGGTAACGGTAGAAAGTACACTCTTTTTCTGGACTCCGTAACAAAAATTAATATATTAGCATTGGTACCGGTGTTAAACCGTGTTTTTGATAAAACGTATTTACAGTTATCAGTTACGTGCGAGAATCAAAAAAAGGAAACTCAAGTACTTAGTGTTTCGTTACAAAGAAAAAAAACAGAGTGTGAGAAGCTTGAAAGTGAATTAAGCAGTGCTAGAGAAAATCGTGGTCTTAATTATATGTTACCTTCATCAAAACATGCAATTGGAGAAGTGACAACTCGTCATAAGAGACGTAGATTACATCAGTTCATGGATATTCTCTACGAAGTTTGTGAAACCAACAGCCTGGTTCTTAAACAGTGTGTTGTTAGTTCGGATAACAAAGAAAATTTTATGCTCGATTGTGAAAACATGAAAGTGCATTCTAATTATTCGGACATAAACTTCACCAGAAAGAGTTTTAGTAAGTGTTCTGTTAAAGAAAAACACATTATTAAGAGATGTGTTAATATATTGGACCGTTTCGGTATCAGTATAGAGGCCTATCATGAGTTAGCATTTGGCAGTTGTTACTTACCTTCAGCATCTCAAGTTACTGATTGCCAAGCATCATTAGATGCGTCATTAGTTGTTACAAGAATGAGCACAGGCGCCTTTTTGGATTTTAGAATTGAGTTGGAAGGTTTGATTTTGCGTGAGGTAAATATGTCCAGAATGAAATACCAGGGACATGCAGGTAGAGATTTTAATTTCTGTGCATTACTGTTAGTCAGATGCATCTGAATGTATTTTCGTTCCTGGGAACCAAAAAACGGTCAGATAAATCTTGTTTCTCTGTGTAAGAAATGAATATTTCGGTGTAAAAATCAGATTTACTCCAAGGTGTTCGATATTTTCTGAAAGCTGACTAGGCTTGGCCAATTAATTAGGCTAAATCGGATAATTGATTATAAATGTCCAAATTTCCGACTGACCCGTTTCAGATCACACGTATAATTTATGCCGCCGCCCCCAATGCCCGCTTTTCGAGGCAACGGTATGCCAAGGTGGGTTGTCCAATCTCTACGAAATTTACAGAAAAGTTTTACTACTTACTACAGTATTGTTTATGTCTGAAAAGTTTCATCAAAATAATCTTCTGCGCTATTGAGAGACAAAATCTAAAAATGGCAATGAAAAATTTTGCATTTCTGGCATTTGGTCTTTAAAAAATCCGAAACTGATTTGACTAATCCCATTTACACAAATTTACAGTGTTGGTTAACAACTTAATTTTGTTAAATTCGGAAAATTTCTGATAAACTTTTCACTTTCTTCGCTGAGAAACAAACTTTCAAATATGGTGTTAAAACGACGTGTTCTTATACTGTTTCATTACAAAACATTCGTTTCTTTTTTTTTCAAAGTCAGGACAGTCAACGATTTTCCATAAAATATGCATGCCTAACTAGGGATCGACTGGATATCCGGTATCTAGCTTTTTTTCCGATCCGGTATCCGTCCGGCACGAAAACTGCTTATGTTATCATGTTACACCTTGTTTGAAAGCTCTCGTTTTGAAGATTACGACCATGCTTGAATCACGTTCCTATGACACTCGGTTCAATAGTTATTCAAGAAGTATCTCGTTTACATCGGGAATTTCTAAATTTGAGTGAGAAATTGGGATGTTAAACGGAAATATGGCACCTACAGTTTGATTTTCAGGTTAAACAACTTTTTCTCGAACTATTCGGGCACTTAAATAATTTTTCCGCGACTGATTGTTCAATAATAGTCGTGGTTCAAAATCTTTCTCGTCGGACAATTCTTTGCATTAAAAATAAAAGATGTGCCCCTATGTATTACACCTTTTCTGCATGCTCTCGTTTTCTCGATCACAGTCATGTTTAAATCATCTTCCTACGATGTTCTGAAATAAAATTAGGCCTACTACTAAGCATGCAGAATCGGAATTTTAGTCCGGATCCTTTCTCATCGGAAAAAAACGTCAAAGGCGATGTAGTTTCAAACCTACATGAAAAGCGAAAGGAGTATCGTAGATATGATTCTTGAATCACTGTTTTTAAAAGCGTCTCGAGATTCTGTATCGAATGATACCAAACAATATGTTTACGCATATTTTTGCGATCTTGAATTATCCGGTATCCGGCCGGATACGTAATTATTATCCGGCAGATATCCGGTACCCGGTACACCCCCCCTGAACCCCCCCATGAATATGGCCCTGGTTATGCGAACTAGACATGTTACATAAATTAACACATCAAGTATCTGTTCCTGATTATTTGGATCCTGCATGTCCTTGTATTCCATCTTAATTTAAGCTGCATGCAAGTATGTAATGTATGCTTTTATATTTTTAATAGAAGTTGTTTCATCATGATGTTTTACATGTCAAGATAGAAGGAGACGGTGCTAAAGTCTCTCATAAAATAAATTGGATCAATATCTCCTTTACTGTTACAGAATTGGATACAGTACAAAATGCATATGGTGAGTAAATGTAGTACTTAATGAGGACCACCACCGACTGCCAATTTCTTCCTCTAGGCGGCCAAGGTGCTGTCAATAACGAAGGTTCTAATTGGGATGTTTGTAATGAAATATGTTATTTAAAATGATGATTAGTGTCAAGTACTTAATTAAAATTAGTAATGCCTGATAGGCCTATGTATAATATGATTGAGCAGGCTCCTAGGCTAATGACTTTGTTGCCTCTCAAGTCCTTCTAACAGTGTCAGCAGACTACAATCAATCGTGTTGTAAGCAGGCGATAGCGTGAGACAAAATTTCTCATTCTCTGTCGGATGAGAACTGTATAAGTGTCAGTGAAGTTGTTTTATAAAAGAATAGCTATGCACCTCTCGGCATTAAGGAAAAAATAATATATTGATCGACTGTAACAGTTGAATTAATAAGATAATAAAAATAAATTAACCCTTTATATTTCTTGCTCAATTCCGGATTCCCAGCATAGCAAAGAAGGGAATTTTCAGTGTATTACTCATTCATTGAAACATTTTGTTTGTCATCACTCAAACTATTCCGTAAATACAGATTTTTATTTTTTAAATTTAGGCTATGTGATGTGTTATAAATCTTTAATTGCAACTTTTGTATTGTATTTCATAAACAAAATTCTACGTTTTCCAAACATTTTATGATCAGAACTGCTTAGCAATCGGACAGCCATCTGCTATAGTTGCGGGAAATGAAACCGTAATTTAAATACTGTTCGGTTACGGTTTTAATTTGTGCGAATTTTCGGTTTCGGTTACGGTTATTTAAAACTTAATTTCGGTTCAAACCGGTTTGAAATCTTTTTTTTTTTTTTTTTTTGCCTACTCCTACTTTAATGTTAATCATTAAACTTAAAAATAATATTATCCTTCTTTACGAAAAGTGGTGCGTTATATTGATTATTAGTTCTAACAATGGTTTTAATTAAATGAAATACCGGTATCTCAAAATAAGTTAAACAAACATATGTGGCTTCATATAACGTTTATTTCCCAGGAATACATGGTCATTTGACTTATTTAAAAAACGTAATTCAAAACCGGTAACCCCTAACTTTTATTTACGGTTAAGGTTTTTATGACTGTGTTTATTTCTGTTCGGTTACGGTTTCACATTTATTTACGGTTTTCACCGGTTTGCGGTTACGGTTTCACTCCCTCTATAGTTGTACACTGCCATTTTATGTTTTTAAAAATAAGTTACATAAAAGGTTAAATTTGGTGTTTTTGTAGGTCATTATCCTCTTGCCATCTCTAATGTTAAAGAAGAATACAACAGCTTCAAAACCAATTTTGCACCAGTTTTGAGTGCAATAAATGATTTTATTTCCAACGGGTACATTAATGTAAATGGAAAACAAATTAAATTAATATTTCTTCTTGGAGGCGATATGAAGGTAGGATGTTTTTGCTATAGTGATCTTTGTGTTTGATTCAAATAAGTGAAAAAATATTTGGTTTTTGTTTGCTGTATCCAACTTTTAATATTTTTCTTGGCCATGGTGATTTTTTTCCTATAATTTTTGATATTTTTATCAGCTTTTCTTTATAAAACCAAGTGTATATTTTGTTGTTCATATCTTCTCTTCCATTAAATCAAACTATGACATTTCATATTTGGTTTCGTACTAAATATTGTTTGACCCTAGGATCATCTTACATTATGAATTTACTTTCCACTTTCAGAAGACTTACAATAGTAGAGCAAATGATTTTAAACAAAAAAAGTTTTTGTTCTTGTTTGAAGTATCCTAATCGGTAGAAACTTCTCAGAATTTCTACTGGCTGTTAGTTGTACCAGGTACCTGGAATTAACCCGTTACCCAGCTATTTCTAGAGGTACCATGGTACCCACTGGGTACCAGGTACCTCTACTACCCAGTCCGGTACAACGAAACCTCGGGTACCCGGTAACAGATTCCACAAGTGTAATACGGTATATCAGGAGAAGCGTCTTGAAACGTAGATTTCAGAAATGTATATCATGTACGTGCGCGTCAAATATTTGGAAAGATAGGATTCAAAAACCAAAATTGAATGTCCGCGGGCGATCTATTTCTTCCGATTTTTCAGTAATTACTCTAGAAGTATATTTTCGGAAAGTTCATTTAAATATGCAACTTTTCATATTATGACCTTGTTATGTCCAATAACTTCGGAGGTAACTGCATATTGCAGTAGAAAATTCATATTGTACATGGCGTCGGGTACCCGGCCAGGTACGATTGATATTACCCGGTACCGACAATGCTAACTGTTAGTCTGTTACACAAATATTCAATTTGAACAGACTGTAAACTAAATATGCACCATGCTGAAAGCTTGAGCTAAAAATCAATTTTTTGTATCCTGTATTATTTTGGGCAATTAACTCAATTAAATGATATCTGATCCTAGATTCAATAATTGCGCTTGATTACTTCATTTTTAGAAATTGGATTAATGGAAATAATCAATCATTTGAAAGCAAGACCCTATCATGTTACAGCTCGTTGGAAAGGTCTCGTTTTCAGGATAACTGAAAGCGCCGCTTGAATCATCTTCATACAATGTTCCATTGAAAGTTACAGTATTGATCATCAGTTTCGATCATACCCAGCCAGGTACCCGGCGCCAGGCACAATATGAAGTTTTGAAATTATTGGGCATAACAAGGTCATGTTATATAGGCCTATGAAAAGTTGTGTATTGAAATGAACTTTCCGAAAATATATACCGCTAGACAATGATGCGATGTGTACTATTGCTAAAACATTGGAAGAAGTAAATTGTCTATGGACATTAAATTTTGTTTTTTCCATCGTAACTTTTCAAATATTTCACGCACACACATGGTGTACATCTCTGAAATCTACGTTTCAAGACACTTCTGATATATTGCACTTGTGGACTCGGTTACCGGATACCCGATGTTTCGCTGTACCTGGCCGAGTACCAGATACCTCTAAAAATGGCTGGGTATGGTAATGGGTAATTTCAGGGTACCAATACAACCCTACTTTGGATACTCTCATACTGAACAGTATGTACGGTAAATTGATCATATTGTTTTTTGTGAGTTGTAGTTTGTAGGCAGAAATGTTATTTCTTGTACATAGAAACGTACTACAAAAAACTCATGATTTCAGTTTCTACTAATCATGATGGGATTATGCAATGCAACTAGTAATTATGCATGCCTATGGTGTACTGTGAATAAAGCTGATAGATGGGATGGGGAGTATGAGCATGATAAACGTTGCTTAAGCTCCATGATGGACAAAGGTGGAAAATATAATCAAAGAAATCAGCCTTTGTTGAATATAGAACCATGCATGGTCGTGATTGATGTTTTGCATCTCCTAATGCGTATAACAGGTATGTTAGCAGTTACCTACAATGCTTTGAATTAAAAAAATTATGCATGTTTGTGCAATCAGCAAATTTTTATGTTTAGAACGAGGTAACCTTTAGACGGATATTTTTTAAAACAATTCTGCTTCCTATCTGCTATTAGTTCAATTGCGTACAATGTACAAATATTACAGATGTGCGAGTTTAGTAAATTATAGTTTTGAGTAGAGTTCAAGTCGAGTATTTTTTATATAATTTTACCAACTCAAGTTCAGAGTTTTTTATATAGCCTAATTTTACCAACTCAAGTTCAGAGTTTTTTTATATAGCCTAATTTTACCAACTCGAGTTTCTTTTATTTGCATTGAGTTGAGTTTTTTCTTTTAAATTTTACGAGTTAAGAGTCTTTTTAAAATTGCTTCGAGTCCAGTTTGAGTTTCACAAAAACAAAATAATTCAGGCTATATTTTTAAAAGTACATTTCACCCACTGCTTTTATGGCTTTAGTTTTGGTATGGTTTGATTCAATTTTTTTCACTAAAAGCAGCAGCAACAGGCCTTTCTTTACGATGGCACCTACCTTTCGCTCCCATAATTACATTAACACAGATAGAGGTAATTTCAGGAATTTTTAACAGCAATACTGTAATTGCAAAAACAAATAGCATCTGAAAGTACATTCTCTAAACTTTCAAAAGACACATGTGATAAAAAAAATTGATATTGGTTAACTTTAAGGTTGCGTAAAAAAATCTTCAAATTTTATTTTTATATTAAATGGCCATTTACTGTGTCAGACTACATTTGACGTTCATTGAGAAAATGATTTTTTTCTGTATCCTTAAAGTTAACCAATATCAAATATTTATTATGTCTCTTGGAAGTTCATAAGATGCACTTTCACTAGATGTTATTTTTATTTTTCTAATTGCAGTTATGTAAAACTGCAGCATGGGTGGAAAATGTTCGATATCCTGATAACCTGGTTACCGGGAACAAAATCTTAGCAACGGGAACGCCGTACTTGAAGTCAGAAGTATTAAAAACAGTCTGGAAAATATGAAACGTAATAAAACACGCAAAGTTCACACGACATTTTTCTTGTCTTTTTTCTTTTCTTTTATATATTTTTGTTTTGTTAAGATCGGATGTTTGGTTTTCGAGTTATCGTCTAAAAGCAAATGACTTCAAGCGAGACAAGAGAAAAATGAAGAAATCAAGTATTTACAACTTAGGAAATTATCATTTAAAGGGTACATAATAAATAGACGGCTTGATTTTTTTTTTACGATCTCGTTCCCGGTGAAATCGTCACGTTCCCCATGGTACGGCGTATTTTCCAGTCATGCTGCCATGCTTCGCTGGTCTGCTTCTCTGCCAAGTAGCTTTTGAAGATATGGATGCTTGGATTCTAGACGACAAATAAAACTGGTTGTAGACTGAACGGGTGCAGAAGCGTGTATGTTTACTTATTTTTCAGTTACAGCCTTAAAAAAACAATTTACAAAAGAAATATTGCGAAAGATTTTGATTTTCCTTTTCAGATGTTCTGTTAGACAACTTAGTGTATGAACTGATTGATCGGGAAAATGAATTAAGGTTACAAAAGAAAATAAAGGGGAAATCCAAAGTTGAACCAAATTATCTGGAAGAATTTGAAAGTTTATTTTCGTCATGTGGTGTTGTCATCTCCGTTTTTAAGAATTCTGACTCGAAAAGTAACAAATATGAAATTTCTTCTCTGAGAGGAGGAGACAAGAAAAAGATACTACTTACCCTACCAGAGAAGATCTCAACAAGTCCATTATTTCATGAAAAAACCAGAAGTGATATTTCGGAACTTTGGAAAGTAAGCTATATTCCTAGTTAAAAACAGTGTTTTTAATTTATTCAGGACTTCAGAAGTCATCAAGATCTTGGAGCATAATTAACCTGCTATATTTAAGTCAATATACAATTCACGGCAGATGTTTATTTCGCAGAGTATTAGTAAATAATAGATTTAATATTATTGCTTTTTCAGAACTTTGTTTTATATTTCATTCACAGAGTATTAATATTGTCTTTTTTGAACCCATTTCCTGTACCTTATTTATTCATAATCCCTGAGGTCAAGGTGTGTTAAAAATGTGAAACATCGCTTTATAACTAATATGAAACACACAAAAATTAGAAAAACAAAGCAGCATAAAAATGTCGTTTGGAAAATTTTCTTCCTAATTTTTCAGTAGTAGGCCTATATCTCCTTCTTTTTCCGACTACTTTTGGATTTTCCTTCCTAAATAAACAAACTTCGTGACAATTTTTATTGCGTAACCTTACGCAATCGCGATCTATAAAAACGTGCTATAGATAGTTGGAAAGGGCTGGAAAATACGCTTAATTTGATGTATGATAAGTGGTTATTAGTTATTACTTAAAAGTAAACCACATTTAAATTAGTGATCGGACGAATATTTTAATATTCGAAGCCAAAATCGCTATTCAAATATTCGTTTTTTTTTTTTTTTAAGACGTCATTTTCGAATGCGTATGGTCGTGTTATATAAATATATTGCTGGATAGGTATTGTTCTCAGGATTACAACGGTGTTTGAATTATCTTCCTACGACGTTCGGTTAAGAAGGTATTCCACTTTGTAACTTATCATTGCATCACAAATGTTCCGCTTTGAACAGGAAAACGTCATTTTAATCGAAATTAAAACACCTGCAGTTTCATATTCATTTAAAACATCGTTTTCTTGAACTATTACAGCATATAAATCGTTATTCCACATCTAATTATTCAATAGAATATGTGGTTAAAAGTTTGTCATTGGATAATTATTTCGTTTTGCGGCGTCAAAAGTAAAAATTTCGCCTAGAAAATAGCTATGTATTCCGGATTTTTATATATTTGCTGGGAGGTGAGGTTTTCAGAATCACGGCAACGTTTAAATCGTCTTTCTACGATGTTCTGTTAAAAAGTTACAACTGTTTAAACAAGCTAAATTGATGTTTTTCGCACGTTTTTTGTCGAAAAAATGCGCAATTTCAAAAACGAATATTCGAATACTACGCGGAACGATTATTCGAATAGTAAAAATCGCTATTCGTCCGATCACTAATTTTAATTACATTAAAAATATTCAGATTACTGACTTTCAGTGATTTGATTAATTTCGTAGTACGGGATATCTGAATTCTGTGCATTCAAAACAGACAAATATATCGTGGAAAAACTGGAAATTAAAGTTCATCGACAAACTGACACCTGTGTGTGTGTGTGTTTTTTTGGTTTTTTTTTTCGTCCGTTCCCGGTGATTTAATCTTGTTCCCAGTAACTAGGTTAGCAGGTTACCGGACATTTTTCACCTATGCACTTGATGTATAATAACATGCTGTGCATTTTTAGAAACTGGACTTAAAGATACATCTTTTGATTCAAGACATGTCTAGAAATGTTGCCAAATTACAATCATGTATTTTTTTTTATTTTTTTATACTCATTCGGGAACTTTTTGCACCCCTGCCTGAAGTAAAAGGAAATAAATAAATTGCCAGGAAATGAAACATTTTCGTTGAATCCATTTCTAGTATTTTTATTCTACCACAACAATTTTCAGAAGTTTGGTGATATTTATAATGAAATCAGCACGAAAGAATGTGGTGATCCAGAAGCAGTTAAAACTATGGGTCTTTCATGGTTGAAACAATTTATAAGTATTGGTGAGGAACGTAGTGGATATGAAAGGAGACGAGTAACCCCATATATGCATTCATTGGTGCAGCATGTACCAGAACAAATGAAGATGCATGGCTCGTTATGGAAATTCTCCAGTCAAGGTAGCTGACCATGATTTTTTTATTTATTTTTTTTGTTTTTATTTTATTACAAGGTAAACTTTAGACTACCTGTTAAACGTTATTTGATGACTAAAAATATGTCTTCAGCCATTATCGACAATTCAGAAAAATAAGTCCATTATTTGCTTTCATTGATCCATGTTTGTTACTCTTTTGTTTCATTTTGTTGACCAAAATTTTTGTTTGCAACAGCAGGAAATCACGAAACATCCCTTTTTTTGTTCAATTTTTTTTTATAAAATGCTGTGTTGCAACTAAACAAATACATTCAATTCAATAGGCATATTGTTTTCTAACATGTATACAAAACTGAATAAACATTAATTTTATTTTAATTATTCGGATTCAGAATTAATATTTTTTCACATCGATCCTAATTTCAGTAATTAAATTTTTTCACACTTTTAGCTGATGTGTATACCACCGAAAACTGCTTTTTCCTAACAAATATTTGTTGCATATTTGCCTACATGAAATCATTTATAGATTGTATGATTAATTCTTGCAGGACTGGAGAAGCAAAATGATATATTAAAATCAATATACATGAATAAAACCAATAAATTAGATGCTGCAATTGATACCCTTAGGATTCGCAAAAGGATTTCTTTAACAAATGAAAATATTTCAAAAAGGCAGTATAATAAAATAGATGAAGAATATTGGAGAAACTTGACTGAAACAAGACAAACTAAAAGGTACACTTCTTATAGTAATGGGAAGTACAAAGTGAATATAAATACTGATAAATAAAAACAAATGTTTGCCAGCTCTGTAAATTTAAATTTTATTTTTGATACGACCGGTTTCGCTATAATAGCAGCATCAGGTAGGTATCTAAAGGAACAGGAACGAATTACATGAGAACAGATTATTATTATATACAAATTTGACAGATGCGTTTTCTAAAATTCCAGGACACTTATTCATGAGTATATTTTTATTTTTAATGATTTCAACGGTTTCCATGAAATCTAACTTGCATTTGTTATTAATTGCATGGAGTAATTCTACATTTTTAATGTCACATGTTCCTGATTCGTTTTCTAACATATGGGTTACAAAACCACTTGAATCATTATAATTTTTATTGCTAACGTTTTTTATCATTCCTGTTCCTTTAGATACCTGATGCTGCTATTATAGCGAAACCGGTGGTATCAAAAATTTAAATTTACAGAGCTGGCAAACATTTGTTTTTAATTATCAGTATTTAAAAGGTACACCAAAAATTTATGTTTTGGGGCTAATTCATATGAGAAGTCAAATAAGCCTAGTACCAATAAGGCGTAAAATTTTTCTTCCTTGCTCCACTCAGGCAAAATTTGATAATTATACAATTCTTTTATTGGATCAGTTATCCCCCTTCCTGAAAATTGAAAGTAACGTTACTGACTATTCTTACTTTATTTTTAAAATTTGTAATGTTGATATTTTACTCAAAATTTTTGACCCTCTATCAAAATGCCTATGTTAAATACTGATTGGCATACCACAGTACTTCTGGTGAAGGCTTTGGCAATAATTTGCAAACAGTAACTACAAGCTCATTCGATATCAGTTATTTATTGTTAAATTATATGTGGGTATGAATGATGCACTTGAAATTGGGAGTATCCAGTCTAGGCACCTGAAACCTCCCCTCTCCCTCTTTACTGTTATCGAGCAAATTCCTTTCATGATTGAATATGCTTTAAGAATCTCAGGATCGCGATAGAAATAAATATTTTCATTTTAATACTTTCTGATTTTAATACTACTGGCGAAGTAACGCATAGGAGAGAAATTAACATAATAGGCTTATGTATAATTCGCGCCAAAACAAGGCTTGGGTAATTAAATGGGTTATCTGATTCAATAAACGTACTGGATTATTTCATTTTAAGAAATCGATGATTATTACAATGATCCATTGAAAAGTTATTGATGATCAAAGTTTTCATTTCTGTGTTTTTCACAAGTATTTGTTGAAAAAAATCAGAAATCTTACTTGTTGAAAAAAAATATACTATAAAATCGTATTTGTTGGGAAAAAAAGGTCGTAAATTTCGGGGAAAACGTGAAAGTTCAAATAATTAATCGAGTAGCATAATTCGATTATTTCCGGGCCATTAGTTGATTATTAGAATCTTAATAATTGTCCAAACCTACTGAAAACATAGTCAGTACTTTGAAGTCTTACTACAGAATAGTTTGGAAATTATGCCATTTAAGAGATTTAGAGAAGTTTTTTTTCTTGTAATGTTCCTTGTAAGTATTGTGTCAGATACTGATTTTTTTGTCAATATTATATCTTTACTCAACTAGTGTACAGTACCAACTTTCAGGATTCTATATAAACTGTAACCGCAGTTTCGTTTCAAGTACTCTGACCTTAAACAAGTTTCCACCATGGGCGTCCGCAGAAAAAAATGCAAGGGGGGGCAAGAAGTTATTGAAGTGCGAAGTCGAAGACCTTCAATGACCGAGCGGGGCGGGGGCGAAAATTTTTTGCGTTTTTAATGGGAAAAGTGTGGTTTTAAGGAATTTTTTGCCAAAAGAATGATATCAAAGTGTTAATTAAAGGAAATTTAAAGCCCGAGCGGAGCGAGGCCGAAAATTTTTCAGTTTTTTTGGCAAAAACCGCAGTTTCTAAAGGACTTCTACCTAAAAATTCAAAATTTTCATCGGTTTTTCTTCTTTTTCTTTCAATTTTTCTTATATTTTTTGGTTGCTCAAAAGACCCCCCTTGCCCCACCCTGTGGGCGCCCATGCTTTCCACTGCTAAATGAATTAATTTTTACAGTCTGTGTGAATTTTTTTTATTATTTCCTGGAAAACAACCTTTCTTAATTTCTTTTCAGAGCGAAAACCAAAGAACAGCTTAGATAAAATCGTGACCGAAGAGGAGAATAAAGTTTTATAATACACGTTATGTTTTAAAGTAGCAAAAAGTCATCTGTAATTATGATAAGTTTAAATTCACAGGTTTTTACGTTTTCAGTTAAATTTCATAGTCTCAACATGTATTGACGCTATTTGTTGCGTTTATATGAAGGAGTTGTAGATCATCATAATGTAAAGTAAATTTTTATACAAAAACATTTGGTTTAAAACGCTAGTTAAAATGTATGTTTAATGCCATTTAAATACAAGTAAATTTGTAGCCGTGACTGTATCACTACGACAATAATTACGTTTTCAGAAAAAAACCAGTTGAACTGGAGTGTATTTCATAACATAAATACTGGGACACTTCAAGTACTAGAAATAAATGAAATACCACAAAATTTCGGGTTTTTACTAAATACCTTAAACTGTACAGTTCGTACGAACTATTAACGTTACAGTTATGAGTTTTTTTCGGTTATACACACAGTACTTTCGGGTATTTTGTCGTAGAAATACTCGGATAGTTCAAGCATTGTTATAAATCTTTTAGACCCCATTGGAAACTCACCATAACTAATCCGTCAACATCGCTCATAAACGTTCGTGGTGAATTGCTATGTTCATGTGGATCATCTATTTCATGTATTAATCCTTCATTATCAACTGGCAATTGTTCTTGGATATTCTTCCCAACGGGTCTGGCATCGCTATATGCAGGTGATGTGCTACCATTATCATTGCCAGTTCCGATAACATCTGTAACAACAATTTCCTCCGTGTCCTTAATCTCTTGTACATGCTTTAAAATTTCTATCTCTACGG